>SZWC01004129.1:111451-168646 GCA_023375785.1 Penium margaritaceum
TCGCCAAAGAAGGAAGACAGCGGAAGCGGTGGGAACAAAGGCAACAAAAAGGGTGGCAAAGAAGCTACCAACATGATGGCACAGAGCACGCCTCCAGAAAAAGGAGCGGCGCTGCTCAGGCCAGGAGCTTTTGGGCTTGACTCCGGCACCGATCATCACTCTAGCAACGACCAGGCTGGATTTGTCTCCATCGGCCCCACCGATCGGCGGTTCAGATGCGCAAACGGTAGCGTCGTGAACGCAAAGGGCGTGGGTGACAAGCTGGTGAGCATCAGCCTCAATGGTGCGGAGAAGGATCTACGGCTACGTGACGTGGTCTACATGCCCTCCTTTGCGGCAAACCTTCTGTCCGTGTCAAAAATAACGGACAACGACATGACGGTGGTGTTCACGCAGAAGAAGGCGGTCATCGCCAGGAACGAAGACATCAAGGTCCTCTACGCCAACAAAGATCTCGTGGCACAGGTTCCACGGGTTGACGGACTCTACGTACTGCAGACAACGGCAGCAAAGAGCTCGGAAAAGGAGGGCCATGCGGGTGCAGCGGAGGCAGTGGTCTCGACACCCACGCAGGAGAGCACACCAACGAAAACTGAAAAGCATCCTCTGCCGCAAAAGACGAAGACGCTGATCTGTGGCATAGACGCTTTGGGCATGTGGCAAACAGCACACTCCAAGTCATCCAGCAACAACGGCTGGTCCGTGACATGGATGGTTGCAAGAAGGATGCGGTTGGATGTGGCAGCCTGTGTGAACCTTGCCTCCAAGGCAAGACCAAGCGAACGCGCTTTGAGCGCAATGGTCACCGCGCAGAATCAGCCCTTGACATCATTCACACCGACGTGTGCGGACCCTTTCGCACGGCGTCAAATGGTGGTAGCAAGTATTTTCTGACCTTCATAGATGACCACAGCCGCAAGGTGTGGATCTTCTTCCTCAAAGCAAAGGGAGAGGTCAGAGAAAAGTTGCAGGAGTTTGTCGCCATGGTGGAGCGGCAGACCGGAAAGAAAGTCAAAGCGATGCGAAGCGACAACGGTGGAGAGTACGAGGCATGCAAGGGCTGGTTGAGGCAACATGGGATCAGCCACCAGCCCACAACGCCTTACACGCCGCAGAGCAATGGTGTTGCCGAACGGATGAATCAGACCATCCTCGGCATGGTGCGTAGCATGCTCTTTGATGCAAAGCTTCCACCGCGGTTCTGGGCGGAAGCAGCAAGAACGGCATGCTATCTCGTCAACCTGACTCCTGCGTCTGCTCTGGGCAGGCGCGGAAAGAAGAAGGGAAAGCAACAGATGACACCACAAGAAGTTTGGTCAGGGAAGAAGCCGGACGCATCACACCTGAAGGTATTCGGCTGCACCGCATGGGCAAAGTTCCAGGCGGGTGAGGGTGCCGGCAAGCTGGATTCAAGAGCACGAAAGTGCGTTATGGTGGGCTATGAGACGGCCCACAAGACATATCGCTTGTGGGACCTGGCAGGAAGAAGACTCATCACCAGCTGGGATGTAACCTTTGACGAGAGGAAAACAGGCAAGGAAGAGATGCTTGATCCCACGGAAGCTCCAAAACAGGGAGAGTGGTTGGTGCTGCTAGAGTCAAGAGATCAAGCTCATGAAAACTGGCAAGTGGTGCCAGTGCGGCAGGCCGTGAAGAAGAGTGGTGTGCCAGGGGGAGCGGCTGCGCAGGCTGACGCAGCGGCGAGTTCCGACACAGAGTCGGAGACGTCCGAGGCCTCTGAGACCAGCTCGGAGGCCAGTGGCTCTTCAAAAGAGGAAAATTCAACTCCAGGGCAGCCAACACCACAGGAGCAACAGCATGGCAAACATCCACCAGCAATGCAACGTCGCAGCACACGACAAAGAAAACAAACTCCAAAGTACGACGCTGACACTGGAAGCTGGACTGGACTGAGCTGGTCCTGTTTGGCTCAGGGAGAGCCGCTCACTGTGGCTGAAGCGCTGGCAAGGCCCGATGCGGCCAAGTGGAAGGAGGCGGTGGACAGCGAGCTCGCGTCCATCGAAGAAAATGGCACATGGGTGCTGGTGGACAGACCCGCTAACGCTCACGTGGTGGGCTCAAAGTGGGTGCTCAGGTTGAAGCGGAAGCAAGATGATAGCATCGACAAGTACAAGGCAAGGGTCGTGGCGAAAGGGTTCTCACAGCGCGCAGGTTCTGAGTACGATGAGACCTTCGCACCGGTCGTCACGTTTGCCTCCATCAGGTCCCTGCTTGCTGTCGCTGCCGCCAAAGACCTTGAGATCCACCAGATGGATGTGAAGACAGCCTTCCTTTATGGGAAGCTCGACAAGGAGGTGCTAATGGAGGTACCGGAAGGTGTCAAAGCACCCGAGGGTAAGGTGTGCAAGCTGGTGAAGGCGTTGTACGGGCTGAAACAGGCCCCACGGATCTGGTACAAGGAGATGGACAGCTTCATGGCTGAGATCTCCTTCGCACATTGCAAAAATGACCCTAGCGTCTATGTGCGGGAGGACGAACGTGGCTTGCTACTTGTGGCGTTGTACGTGGATGATCTTATCATGTGTNACACTGGAAGCTGGACTGGACTGAGCTGGTCCTGTTTGGCTCAGGGAGAGCCGCTCACTGTGGCTGAAGCGCTGGCAAGGCCCGATGCGGCCAAGTGGAAGGAGGCGGTGGACAGCGAGCTCGCGTCCATCGAAGAAAATGGCACATGGGTGCTGGTGGACAGACCCGCTAACGCTCACGTGGTGGGCTCAAAGTGGGTGCTCAGGTTGAAGCGGAAGCAAGATGATAGCATCGACAAGTACAAGGCAAGGGTCGTGGCGAAAGGGTTCTCACAGCGCGCAGGTTCTGAGTACGATGAGACCTTCGCACCGGTCGTCACGTTTGCCTCCATCAGGTCCCTGCTTGCTGTCGCTGCCGCCAAAGACCTTGAGATCCACCAGATGGATGTGAAGACAGCCTTCCTTTATGGGAAGCTCGACAAGGAGGTGCTAATGGAGGTACCGGAAGGTGTCAAAGCACCCGAGGGTAAGGTGTGCAAGCTGGTGAAGGCGCTGTATGGGCTGAAACAGGCCCCACGGATCTGGTACAAGGAGATGGACAGCTTCATGGCTGAGATCTTCTTCGCACATTGCAAAAATGACCCTAGCGTCTATGTGCGGGAGGACGAACGTGGCTTGCTACTTGTGGCGTTGTACGTGGATGATCTTATCATGTGTTCTTCCTCGCAGGAGGCCCTCACGGACCTCAAGAAAAATCTGGCCAGCAGATTTAAGATGAAGGACATGGGACCTCTCGAGTACTACCTCGGGATTGCTGTTCACCGCAACCGCAAAGCAGGCACCATCGAGCTCAACCAGACCAAGTACATCATGGACATCTTGAAGCGCTACAACATGGAGGACTGCAAGCCCGTCAGCACCCCCATGCCCTCCGACTGCAAGCTCTCCTCCTCCATGTCACCAAGCAACGAGGCAGACCGGCGGGAGATGCAAAACATTCCATACCAGTCCGCCGTCGGAAGCCTCATGTATGCAATGGTGGGAACACGACCTGACATTGCTTTTGCGGTGGGTCAGGTGAGCAGGTTTGTGGCCAACCCTGGGCCAGAACATTGGCAAGTCGTGAAGCGGATTTTTTGCTACCTCAAAAAGACTCGGTACGTCGGACTTCGGTTTGGAGGTCTAGAAGGATCAGACTTGCTGCGGCTGACATGCTACACCGACGCGGACTGGGGAGGACGGATTGATGACAAGAAGTCCACCTCAGGGTTTGTTTGTTTTCTCAACGGTGGTGCGGTCTCATGGGCAAGCAAGAAGCAGGACTGCGTCTCGCTTTCTACTGCTGAGGCGGAGTACATTGCACTCTCCGAAGTTTGCAAGGAAACACAGTGGCTTCGCAGTTTGCTTGATGAGATCAAGGCACCACAAGAGGAGGCAACGGTCATCCGCATCGACAACCAAAGTGCCATGGCTATGGCAGAGGACGACATGATCTCCCGGCGTACAAAGCACATCGATATTCGGTACCACTACTCACGTGACCTTATTGCCAAGAGTGTCGTGGAACTGGAGCACGTCGCAACCAAGAAAATGCTTGCGGACTTCTTGACAAAGCCGCTAGACAGCAACTTGCATGTTGCAGGTGCTCGAGGAGTCGGCATGGTGGATGCAAGAGATGAGAACTAAAGACCAAGAAAACTGACATGCACAAACTCAACCTAGAGCTACAGGTTCATGCCGAAGAAAACTACCACAGCAGGTGGCCTACGGTGCAAGGGAGAGATTGTTGTTCTTCTATGCCCCATGGCCACTGCTATGGGTTGACGGACAGGTTGGGCATGCACTGCTCCCTTGGAGTAAGTCCCCCAAACCTTGTTCGTGGTGCAAGTCCAAGCGAGACACCAGAAGTGTAGCGCAACGGATAGCATGTTGGACTTAGGGACAACAGGTCCTGCGATCGAGCCTTGATGTGCGCAGGAGGTTTTTTGACCTTCTAGCACAGGGGAAGTTTCTTAGACATTTCTCCATGCATGAGGAGAGTGCGCCACTTGGCGGTCAGTGGATGCGCCAATTGGCGGACTGGTGAGGTGGTTTGGAGTGACCACCCCAAAAGTGTCACTGCCCACACACCTTAGAAGCCAGGCCTAGGACTATATGTACCAGGCTCATTCCTCATTCTAATTACACAATCTGGCCTTAGATGCTCCTCACAGAGTTGTCCAACTAAGGAACAGTATAAAGAAGACACTGGTTGGTCTAAGCCCCAGGAGTTAGTCTTTGACTAGCACCTCGCGCGAAAGTGACCAAGTGTTAAGTGGACACAGTTGCTAGCAAGTGATTGCCTAGGAACTGCTCAGTGTGGAACCGTGATCCTGAGGGTGATATCTTCTCCTAGCTGAAATGCTAGGAGCGGACGGCAGGTGCTATTGTGTCGGCCCTGTTTTCTAGTCCGTTTGCCTCAGGCCGGTTGACAANGGCTCCATCAGCTCCATCAGCTCCATCAGCTTCATCAACTTCAACGGCTTGGTCTGCACTCAGCACACAGGGACCAAGGAAAAGCTCTGCCCTTGGAGGCACGACCCTTGAGTCCCAACCAGGACAAGCTCTGCCCTTGGTGGCAAGACCCTGGGTGTGTTGGTGTAGATATCTTCTCTGTCTACAGGTGAACATCGGGTGAAGGGGTGATGAACAGATCTGCATCCTAAAACCGGTAGCAGACATCAGCTAACATCAGCCTACATCGGCCTCAACGCAGCAGAGATGTGGGAAGCAGATAAGGGCAACAAAAATGGTTGACCCATCAGGAGGAGTGGGGACTGCCGCAGGGCAGTCCTCAAACTCAACAGTGGCTACCACAGGGCAGACCACTGGAGCAAATGTGAGTGCTATGTCACTGCCACAAGGTCTTGGACCCTTGGGAGGAATCCCCATTTTTGAGGGGATTGACTTCCCCCTTTGGAGATGGCAATTTGAGCTGGCGATGAAAGTGCGCGGCTTCATCAAAATACTGAAGGGAGAGGAGCAGGTTCCCGCGGAAGGCACATCCGAGCATGAGGCATGGATGGATCGAAATGACATTGCCATGTCATTCCTCAGCAACGCGATTGCTAAGAAGTATGTTCCCATCATTGCCGGGTACACGCTGGCTTCCGAAGCTTACGACAAGCTCAAGCGCGTGCACCAATCCACCTCCCTTGCGAACAGATTATTCATCCTACAACGGCTGATCAGCATGCGGGTGAATGAGGGCAAATCAATCCCCGATTTCCTACAGGAGTTTGAAGGACTCCTTGGCGAGGCTCGCCAGATGAACTGGGCAAGAGAGTGCAGATCGCCAAAGAAGGAAGACAGCGGAAGCGGTGGGAACAAAGGCAACAAAAAAGGGTGGCAAAGAAGCTACCAACATGATGGCACAGAGCACGCCTCCAGAAAAAGGAGCGGCGCTGCTCAGGCCAGGAGCTTTTGGGCTTGACTCCGGCACCGATCATCACTCTAGCAATGACCAGGCTGGATTTGTCTCCATCGGCCCCACCGATCGGCGGTTCAGATGCGCAAACGGTAGCATCGTGAACGCAAAGGGGGTGGGTGACAAGCTGGTGAGCATCAGCCTCAATGGTGCGGAGAAGGATCTACGGCTACGTGACGTGGTCTACATGCCCTCCTTTGCGGCAAACCTTCTGTCCGTGTCAAAAATAACGGACAACGACATGACGGTGGTGTTCACGCAGAAGAAGGCGGTCATCGCCAGGAACGAAGACATCAAGGTCATCTACGCCAACAAAGATCTCGTGGCACAGGTTCCACGGGTTGACGGACTCTACGTACTGCAGACAACGGCAGCAAAGAGCTCGGAAAAGGAGGGCCATGCGGGTGCAGCGGAGGCAGTGGTCTCGACACCCACGTAGGAGAGTACACAAACGAAAACTGAAAAGGCATCCTTTGCCGCAAAAGACGAAGACGCTGATCTGTGGCATAGACGCTTTGGGCATGTGGCAAACAGCACACTCCAAGTCATCCAGCAACAACAGCTGGTCCGTGGCATGGATGGTTGCAAGAAGGATGCGGTTGGATGTGGCAGCCTGTGTGAACCTTGCCTCCAAGGCAAGACCAAGCGAACGCGCTTTGAGCGCAATTGTCGCCGCGCAGAATCAGCCCTTGACCTCATTCACACCGACGTGTGCGGACCCTTTCGCACGGCGTCAAATGGTGGTAGCAAGTATTTTCTGACCTTCATAGATGACCACAGCCGCAAGGTGTGGATCTTCTTCCTCAAAGCAAAGGNGTTGAAGCGGAAGCAAGATGATAGCATCGACAAGTACAAGGCAAGGGTCGTGGCGAAAGGGTTCTCACAGCGCGCAGGTTCTGAGTACGATGAGACCTTCGCACCGGTCGTCACGTTTGCCTCCATCAGGTCCCTGCTTGCTGTCGCTGCCGCCAAAGACCTTGAGATCCACCAGATGGATGTGAAGACAGCCTTCCTTTATGGGAAGCTCGACAAGGAGGTGCTAATGGAGGTACCGGAATGTGTCAAAGCACCCGAGGGTAAGGTGTGCAAGCTGGTGAAGGCGCTGTACGGGCTGAAACAGGCCCCACGGATCTGGTACGAGGAGATGGACAGCTTCATGGCTGAGATCTCCTTCGCACATTGCAAAAATGACCCTAGCGTCTATGTGCGGGAGGACGAACGTGGCTTGCTACTTGTGGCGTTGTACGTGGATGATCTTATCATGTGTTCTTCCTCGCAGGAGGCCCTCACGGACCTCAAGAAAAATCTGGCCAGCAGATTTAAGATGAAGGNCCCGTCAGCACCCCCATGCCCTCCGACTGCAAGCTCTCCTCCTCCATGTCACCAAGCAACGAGGCAGACCGGCGGGAGATGCAAAACATTCCATACCAGTCCGCCGTCGGAAGCCTCATGTATGCAATGGTGGGAACACGACCTGACATTGCTTTTGCGGTGGATCAGGTGAGCAGGTTTGTGGCCAACCCTGGGCCAGAACATTGGCAAGTCGTGAAGCGGATTTTTCGCTACCTCAAAAAGACTCGGCACGTCGGACTTCGGTTTGGAGGTCTAGAAGGATCAGACTTGCTGCGGCTGACATGCTACACCGACGCGGACTGGGGAGGACGGATTGATGACAGGAAGTCCACCTCAGGGTTTGTTTGTCTTCTCAACGGTGGTGCGGTCTCATGGGCAAGCAGGAAGCAGGACTGCGTCTCGCTTTCTACTGCTGAGGCGGAGTACATTGCACTCTCCGAAGTTTGCAAGGAAACACAGTGGCTTCGCAGTTTGCTTGATGAGATCAAGGCACCACAAGAGGAGGCAACGGTCATCCGCATCGACAACCAAAGTGCCATGGCTATGGCAGAGGACGACATGATCTCCCGGCGTACAAAGCACATCGATATTCGGTACCACTACTCACGTGACCTTATCGCCAAGGGTGTCGTGGAACTGGAGCACGTCGCAACCAAGAAAATGCTTGCGGACTTCTTGACAAAGCCGCTAGACAGCGACTTGCATGTTGCAGGTGCTCGAGGAGTCGGCATGGTGGATGCAAGAGATGAGAACTAAAGACCAAGAAAACTGACATGCACAAACACAACCTAGAGCTACAGGTTCATGCCGAAGAAAACTACCACAGCAGGTGGCCTACGGTGCAAGGGAGAGATTGTTGTTCTTCTATGCCCCATGGCCACTGATATGGGTTGACGGACAGGTTGGGCATGCACTGCTCCCTTGGAGTAAGTCCCCCAAACCTTGTTCGTGGTGCAAGTCCAAGCGAGACACCAGAAGTGTAGCGCAACGGATAGCATGTTGGACTTAGGGACAACAGGTCCTGCGATCGAGCCTTGATGTGCGCAGGAGGTTTTTTGACCTTCTAGCACAGGGGAAGTTTCTTAGACATTNTGACAAAGCCGCTAGACAGCGACTTGCATGTTGCAGGTGCTCGAGGAGTCGGCATGGTGGATGCAAGAGATGAGAACTAAAGACCAAGAAAACTGACATGCACAAACACAACCTAGAGCTACAGGTTCATGCCGAAGAAAACTACCACAGCAGGTGGCCTACGGTGCAAGGGAGAGATTGTTGTTCTTCTATGCCCCATGGCCACTGCTATGGGTTGACGGACAGGTTGGGCATGCACTGCTCCCTTGGAGTAAGTCCCCCAAACCTTGTTCGTGGTGCAAGTCCAAGCGAGACACCAGAAGTGTAGCGCAACGGATAGCATGTTGGACTTAGGGACAACAGGTCCTGCGATCGAGCCTTGATGTGCGCAGGAGGTTTTTTGACCTTCTAGCACAGGGGAAGTTTCTTAGACATTTCTCCATGCATGAGAGTGCGCCACTTGGCGGTCAGTGGATGCGCCAATTGGCGGACTGGTGAGGTGGTTTGGAGTGACCACCCCAAAAGTGTCACTGCCCACACACCTTAGAAGCCAGGCCTAGGACTATATGTACCAGGCTCATTCCTCATTCTAATTACACAATCTGGCCTTAGATGCTCCTCACAGAGTTGTCCAACTAAGGAACAGTATAAAGAAGACACTCGTTGGTCTAAACCCCATGAGTTAGTCTTTGACTAGCACCTCGCGCGAAAGTGACCAAGTGTTAAGTGGACACAGTTGCTAGTAAGTGATTGCCTAGGAACTGCTCAGTGTGGAACCGTGATCCTGAGGGTGATATCTTCTCCTAGCTGAAATGCTAGGAGCGGACGGAAGGTGCTATTGTGTCGGCCCTGTTTTCTAGTCCGTTTGCCTCAGGCCGGTTGACAGTCAGCGGTGTCCCTTGCTTGCACACGCCTGCGGAACGTGGGTTCCGCGGAGAGGAGTTGGACGCCACGAGGTGGTGGACTCCCGTGTGGGAAGGAGCAGACTGCGGAGCGTTACTCATCGGTGAGGTCCTAGCGCAAAGGTCCAGACCTGCGGTCCGCGAAGGTAGGGTGAAGAGTGCTGCCGGTGACATTGCGGCCTTACGCACGGCCACGGAACGGGGATCCGCCGGCAAAGGAGTCAGAGGCTAAGAGGTGGTAGACTCTCGTGCCGGCAAGGAGAGACAGCGCATCCATTCCCAACCACTTGCAACCACTTGCAACCACGTTCAACCACTCACAACCACTTGCAACCACTCGCAAGCACATCCACTTACTCATATCAACTCACAAACACTCGCAACCACTCGCAATCACTTGCAACCACTCGCAACCACTTGTAACCACTTGCAAACACTCACAACCAGTCGCAACCACTCTCAACCACATGTAACCATTCGCAACCACTCGCAACCACTCGCAACCACTCGCAACCACTTGCAACCACTCGTAACCACCCGCAACCACTCGCAACCACTTCCAACAACTCGCAACCACTCGCAACTACTCACAACCAGTTGCAAGTACTCCCAAACACTTGCAAGCACTCGCAACCACTCACAAACACTTGCAACCACTTACAGCAACTTGCAACCACTTGTATCCACTTGGAACCACTCGCAACCACTCGCAACCACTCACAACCACTCACAACCACTCACAACCACTCACAACCACTTGCAAGCACTCGCAACCACTCACAACCACTCACAACCATTCACAACCACTTGCAAGCACTTGCAACCACTCGCAACCACTTGTAACCACTCGCAATTACTCACAACCACTCGCAATGAATCGCGACCACTCGCAGCCACTCGTAACCACTTACAACCTCTCGCAACCACTTTTAACCACTCAACCACTCGAAACAACTCACAACCACTTGCAAGCACTTGCAAACTCTTGCAACAACTTGCAACCACTCGCAACCACTCAAAACCACTCTCAACCACTCACAATCAATCGCAACCACTTGCATCCATTCGCAACTACTTGCAACTACTCGAAACCACTCGCAACCACTTGCAACCACTCCCAGCCATTCGCAACCACTTCAACTACTCAAAACCACTCGCATCCACTCACAACCACTCGCAACCACTCATAATCACTTGCAACCACTTGCAACCACTCACAACCACTTGCAACCACTCGCAACCACTCGCAATCACTTGCAACCACTTGGAACCACTTGCAACCACTCACAACCATTCCCCACCACTTGCAACCACTCACAACCCCTTGTAACCGCTCGCAACCACCTACAAGCACTCACAACCACTTGCAAGCACTCGCAACCACTCGCAGCCACTTGTGACCACTCAGAAACATTCGCAACCACTCGCAACCATTTGCAACCATGTGCAACTGATGCCCCCAATTTTGCCGCGCAATGCTCTCCTTTCAAGCTCCCTGGTTCCGTGCCGGGTCTGCTCCGCATTCTTGTCGTTCCGCGGTTCCGCGGTGCACTTGTTCGCTTGTCTTCCGCTGTCTCTCCTGATCTTCTGTGGATGCCTTCCACCCTTAGGACTGCGTGTGTGTGGTTGAGAGTGGTTGCGAGTGGTTGTGTCTGGTTGCGAGTGGTTTCGAGTGGTTGCCAGTGGTAAAACATGGCTGCGAGTGGTTGCGAGTGGTTGCAAGTGGTTGTGAGTGGTTGTGAATGGTTGTGACTGGTTGCGAGTTCTTGCAATTGGTTGTGAGTGGTTGCAAGTGGTTGCGAGTGGTTGCAAGTGGTTGCGAGTGGTTGTGAGTGGTTGCGAGTAGTTGCGAGTGGTTGCAAGTGGTTGCAAATAGTTGCGAGTGGTTTTGAGTGGTTGCTATTGGTTGTGAGTGGTTGCGAGTGGTAGCGAGTGGTTGCGAGTGGTTGAGAGTGTTTGCGAGTGGTTATGAGTGGTTGTAGGTGGTTGCGAGTGGTTGCAAGTTTGTTGTGAGTAGTTGTAAGTGGTTGCTAGTGGATACGAGTGGTTGTAAGTTGTTGCGAGTGGTTGCAAGTGGTTGCGAGTGGTTGTGAATGGTTGCAAGTGGTTGCGAGTGGTTGCGAGTGGTTGTGAAAGGTTGCGAGTGGTTACGAGTGGTTGCGAGTGGCTGTGAATGATTGCGAGTGGTTGTGAGTGGTTGCGAGTGGTTGCGAGCGGTTGCGAGTGGTTGCGAGTGGTTGCAAGTGCTTGCGAGTGGTTGCGAGTGGTTGCGAGTGGTCGCAAGTGGTTGCAAGTGGTTGCAAGTGGTTGCGAGTGGTTGCGAGTGGTTGCGAGTGGCTGCGAGTGGTTGCGAGTGGTTGCGAGTAGTTGCGAGTGGTTGCGAGTGGTTGTGAGTGGTTGCGAGTGGTTGTAAGTGGTTGCAAGTGGTTGCGAGTGGTTTTGTGTGGTTGTGAGTGTTTGCAAGTGGTTGCGTGTGGTTGGGAGTGGTTGTGAGTGGTTGTGCATGGTTACGAGTGGTTGCGAGTGGTTGTGAGTGGTTACGAGTGGCTGCGAGTGGTTGCGAGTGGTTGCGAGTGGTTGCAGGTCGTTGCGAGTGGTTGCAAGTGATTGTGCGTGGTTGCCAGTGGTTGCCAGTGGTTGCAGTAGTTGCAAGTTCTTGCGAGTTGTTTGCGAGTGGTTGCGAGAGGTTGTGAGTGGTTGCGAGTGGTTGTGAGTGGTTGTGAGTAGTTGGGATTGGTTCAGAGTGCTTTGGACTGGTTGCGAGTGGTTGCGAGTGCTTGCGAGTTATTGCGAGTGGTTGCATGTGGTTGTGAGTTGTTGTGAGTAGTTGCGAGTAGTTGCAAGTGGTTGCAAGTGGTTGTGAGTGGTTGCGAGTGGTTGCTAGTGGTTATGAGTGGTTGTGAGTGGTTGCGAGTGATTGCGAGTGATTGCGAGTGGCTGCGAGTGGTTGCGAGTGGTTGCTAGTGGTTGCGACTGGTTGCGAGTGGTTGTGAGCGATTTCAAGTGGTTGCAAGTGGTTTCAAGTGGTTTTGAGTGGTTACGAGTGGTTGCGAGTGGTTGCGAGTGGTTGCGAGCAGTCACGAGTGGTTGACAGTGGTTGTGATTAGTTGCGAGTGGTTACGAGTGATTGCCAGTGGTTGTGAGTGGTTGTGAGTGGCTGCGAGTGGTTGACAACGGTTGCAAGTAGTTGTGAGTGGTTGCAAGTGGTTGCATGTGATTGCGAGTGCTTGCAAGTGGTTCTGACTAATTTCGAGTGGTTGAGTGGTTGCAAGTGGTTGCGAATGGTTGTGTGTGGTTGCGAGTGGTTGCGAATGGTTCTGAGTCATTGTGAGTGGTTGTGAGTGGTTGCGAGTGGTTTCTAATTTGCGATTGGTCGTGAGTGGTTGCAAGTTGCCCTGAGTGGTTGTGAGTGGTTGTGAGTGGTTGTGAATGCTTACAAGTGGTTGTGAGTGGCAGCGAGTAGTTGTGAGTGGTTGTGAGTGGTTGCGATTGGTTCCAAGTGGTTACGAGTGGTTGCAAGTTATTGCGAGTGGTTATAGGTGGTTGTGTGTGGTTTTGAGGGCTTGCAAGTGTTTGGAAGTGCTTGCAAGTGGCTGCAAGTGGTTGCGAGTGGTTGCAAGTGGTTGCGAGACGTTGTGAGTGGTTGCGAGTGGTTGCGAGTGGTTGCGAGTGGTTGCAAGTTTTTTCTAGTGGTTGTGAGTTGTTGCAAGTGGTTGCGAGTGGTTGCGAGTGGTTGTAAGTGTTTGCGAGTGGTTGCAAGTGGTTGTGAGTCATTACGAGTGGTTGTGAGTGGTTGCGAGTGGTTGCGAGTGGCTTTGTATGGTTGTGAGTGGTTGCAAGTGCTTGCGCGTGGTTGCAAGTGGTTGCGAATGGTTGTAAGTGGTTGCGAGTGGTTACCAGTGGTTGTGAGTGGTTGCGAGTGGTTGCGAGTGGTTGCAAGTGGTTGCAAGTGGTTGCGAGTGGTTTCGGGAGGTTTTGTGTGGTTCTGAGTGGTTGCGAGTGGTTGCGAGTAGTTGCGAGTGGTTGCGAGTGGCTGTAAGTGGTTGCCGGTGGTTCTGAGTGGTTGCGAGTGGTTGCGAGTAGTTGCGAGTGGTTGTGAGTGGTTGCGAGTGGTTGCAAGTGGTTGCGAGTAGTTACGAGTGGCTGCGAGTAGTTGGGAGTGGTTGTGAGTGGTTGCAAGTGGTTGCGAGTGGTTGCGAGTGGTTGCGAGTGGTTGCAAGTGGTTGCGAGTTGTTGCAAATAATTGGGAGTGCTTGGGAGTGGTTTCAAGTGGTTTCCAGTGGTTGCAAATGGTTGTGTGTGATTTGGAGTGGTTACGAGTGATTGCGAGTGGTTACGAGTGGTTGCAAGTGGTTGCGAGTAGTTGCGAGTGGTTGTGAGTGGCTGTAAGTGGTTGCCGGTGGTTCTGAGTGGTTGCGAGTGGTTGCGATTGGTTGCGAGTGGTTATGCATGGTTGCGAGTGGTTGCAAGTGGTTGCGAGTGGTTGCGAGTTGTTGCAAGTGGTTGCAAGTGGTTGCGAGTGGTTGCGAGTGGTTGCGAGTAGTTACGAGTGGTTGCGAGTGGCTGCGAGTGGTTGCGAGTGGTTGCGAGTAGTTACAAGTGGTTAAAAGTGGTTGCAAGTGATAGCGAGTGGATGCAAGTGATTGGGAAGAGATGCGAGGGGTTGGGAGTGGTTGCGAGTGGTATCGAGTGGTTGCGAGTGGTTGCCAGTAGTTGCGAGTGGTTGCCAGAGGTTGCCCGTTTTTGCGAGTGGTTGTGAGTGGATGCGAGTTTTTGCGAGTGGTTGGGAGTGGTTATGAGAGGTTGCGAGTTGTTTGCGAGTGGTAGCGAGTGGTTGCGAGTAGTTACAAGTGGTTCTGAGTGGTTGCAAGTGGTTACGAGTGGGAGCAAGTGGTTGCGAGTGCCTGGGAGTGGTTGCGAGTATTTGGGTTTGGTTGCAAGTGGTTGCGAGTGGTTGCGAGTGATTGCAAGTGGTTGCAAGTGGTTGTGAGTGGTTGCGAGTGGTTGTGAGTGGTTTCAAGTGGTTGCAAGTGGTTGTGAGTGATTGCGAGTGGTTGCGAGTGGCTACGAGTTGTTGCTAGTGGTTGTGAGTTGTTGCGAGTGGTTGCAAGTGGTTTCGAGTGGTTGCGAGTAGTTGCGAGTGGTTGCGAGTGGTTGCTAGCGGTTGCGAGTGGTTGCGAGTAGTTGCAAGTAGTTGCAAGTGGTTGCAAGTGGGTGCAAGTGGTTGTGAGTGGTTTCGAGTGGTTGCGAGTGGTTTCGAGTGGTTGCGAGTGGTTGCTAGCGGTTGGGAGTGGTTGCGAGTGGTTGGGAGTGGTTGCAAGTGGTTGCAAGTGGGTGCGAGTGGTTGCGAGTGGTTGCAAGTGGTTGCAAGTGGTTGGGAGTGGTTGCGAGTGGTTCCATGTGGTTGCGCGTGGTTGCGAGTGGTTACAAGTGGTTGCAAGTGGTTGCGAGTGGTTCTGTTTGGTTGTGAGTGGTTGCGAGTGGTCGTGAGTGGTTGCAAATGGTTGCGATTGGTTGCGAATGGTTGAGAGTGGTTCTCAGTGGTTGCGAGTGGTTACGAGTGGCTGCACGTTGATGCGAGTGGTTGCGAGTGGTTGCGAGTGGTTGCGAGTGGTTCCAAGTGGTTGCAAGTGGCTGCGAGTGCTTGTGAGTGGTTTTGAGTGGTTGCGAGTGGTTGTGAGTGATTGCGAGTGATTGCAAGTGGTTGCGAGTTGTTGCCAATGGTTGTGAGTGGTTGCGAGTGGTTGCGAGTGACTACGAGTGCTTGCAAGTGGTTGTGAGTGGTTACGAGTGGTTGCGAAAGTTACCAGTGGTTGTGAGTAGTTGTGATTGGTTGCGAGTGCTTGAAAGTGGTTGCGAGTGGTTGCGAGTTGTTGGGAGTATCTGCAAGTCGTTGCCAGTGGTCGCGAGTGGTTGCGAGTGGTTGCGAGTGGTTGCAATTGGTTTATAGTGGTTGAAAGTAGTTGTGAGTGGTTGCAAGTGGTTGTGAGTTCTTGCAAGTGGTTGCGAGTGCATATAAGTGGTTGTGAGTGGTTGCAAGTGGTTGCGAGGGGTTGGAAATGGTTGTCAGTGGCTGAGAGTGGTTGCGAGTGGTTGCGAGTGGTTGCGAGAGGTTGTGATTGGTTGTGAGTGCTTGCAAGTGATTGCAAGTGGTTGCAAGTGTTTGTAAGTTGTTGCTAGTGGTTCTGAGTGGTTGTGAGTGGTTGTGAGTGTTTTCAAGTGGTTGCGAGATCTTACAAGTGGTTGCTAGTGGTTCCAAGTGGTTGCCATTGGTTGCAAGTCGTTGCGAGTGGTTGCGAGTAGTTGCAAGTGGTTATGATTGGTTGCGAGTTGTTGCGAGTGGTTGCGAATGGTTAGGAGCGGTTGCGAGTGGTTGCGACTGCTTGCAAGTGGTTGTGAGTGGTTGCAAGTGCTTGCAAGTGATTGTGAGTGGTTGTGAGTGGTTGCGAGTGGTTGTGAGTTTTTGCAAGTAGTTGTGAGTGCTTGTATGTGGTTGCGAGTGGTTGCGAGTGGTTGTGAGTGGTTGCATGTGGTTGTGAGTGGTTGAGAGTGGTTGCGAGTGGTTGGGTGGTTGCAAGTGGTTTCGAGTGGTTGTGAGTGGTTGCAAGTGGTTGCAAGTGGTTGCAAGTGGTTGCGAGTGGTTGTGATTGGTTGCGCGTGGTTGCGAACGTTTGCAAGTGCTTGCGAGTGCTTGCAAGTTGTTGCGAGTGGTTGCAAGTGGTTGCCAGTGGTTGCAAGTGGTTGCGAGTAGTTGCGAGTGGTTGCCATTGGTTGCACGTCGTTGCGAGTTGTTACAAGTGGTTGTGAGTGGTTATGAGTGGTTGCAAGTGGTTGCAAGTGGTTGTAAGTGGTTGCAAGAGGTTGCAAGTTGGTGCAAGTGGTTGCAAGTGGGTGCGAGTGGTGACGAGATGTTGCGAGTGGTTGCAAGTGGTTGTTAGTGGTTGTGAGTTGTTGCGAGTGGTTGCGGGTGCTTGCAAGTGGTTGTGAATGCTTGCGAGTGGTTGTAAGTGGTTTCAAGCGGTTGCGAGTGGTTGCGAGTGATTACAAGTGGTTACACGTGGTTACAAATGGTTGCGATTAGTTGCGAATGGTTCCGAGTGGTCGCCTGTAGTTGCGAGTGGTTGCGAGAAGTTGCAAGTGGTTGTAAGTGCCTGCAGGTGGTTCTGAGTGGTTACGAGGGGTTGTGAGTGGTTGCGAGTAGATGCGAATTGTTGCGACTGGTTGCAAGTGGTTGCAAGTGGTTGCAAGTGGTTGCGAGTGGTTGCAAGTGGTTGCAAGGGGTTGCGAGCGGTTGTGAGTGGTTGCGAATCGTTGCGAGTAGTTCCGAGTGGTTTTGAGTGGTTGCAAGAGGTTGCGAATGGTTGCGAGTGGTTGCGAGTGGTTGGGAGTGCTTGCTTTTGGTTACGAGTGGTTTTGATGGTTGCAAGTTGTTGCAAATGGATGCAAGTGGTTGCGAGTGGCTGGGACAGGTTGAGAGTGGTTGTGAGTGGTTGCGAGTGGTTGCAAGTCGTTGCAAGTGGTTGTGAGTTGTTGCGAGCGTTGATTGGTTGCAAGTGGTTGCGAGTGGTTGTGAGTGGTTGCAAGTGCTTGCGAGTGGTTGCAAGTCACTGCGAGTGCTTGCGTTTGGTGCAAGGGGTTACGAGTGGTTGTGAGTGGTTGCGAGTGGTTGCAAGTGGTTGTGAGTGGTTGTGAGTGGTTGCGAATGGTTAGGAGTGCTTGCAAGTGGTTGTGAGTGGTTGTGAGTGGTTGCAAGTGGGTGCGAGTGGTTGCGAGTGGTTGCATGATGTTCCAAGTGGATACGAGTGGTTGCAAGTTGTTGCGAGTGGTTGAAGTGTTTGTGAGTGGTTGCGAGTGCTTGCGAGTGTTTGGGAGTGCTTGCAAGTGGTTGTGAGTGATTGCGAGTTGTTGCGAGTGGTTGCAAGTGGTTGTGAGTTGTTGCGAGTGGTTGCGAGTGGTTGCAAGTGGTTGCGAGTGGTTGGGAGTGGTTGCGACTGGTTGTGAGTGGTTGGATTGGTTACGAGTGGCTACGAGGCATTTAGAATGGTTGCGAGTGGTTGCAAGTTATTTTGAGTGGTTGTGAGTGGTTGCAAGTGCTTGCAAATGGTTGCAATTGGTTGCGAGCGGTTGTAAGTGGTTGCAAGTGGTTGCAAGTGGTTGCGAGTGATTGTGAGTGGTTGCGACTGGTTACAAGGGGTTGCGAGTGGTTGCAAGTGGTTGCCTGTGGTTGCGAGTGGTTGTGAGTAGTTGCGAGTGGTTGCGAGTGGCTGCGAGTGGTTACAAGTGGTTGTGACAGGTTGCAAATGGTTGCAAGTGCTTGTGAGTGGTTGTTAGTGGTTGCGAGTGCTTGAAATTTGTTGTGAGTTGTTGTGAGTGGTTGTGAGTGGTTGCAAGTGGTTTTGAGTATTGTGAGTGGTTGCGAGTAGTTGTTAGTGGTTGCAGGTGTTTGGAAGTAGTTGCAAGTGGTTTTGTGTGGTTGCGAGTGGTTGCGAGTGGTTGCAAGTGGTAACGACTGGTCGTAAGTCGTTGCGGATGGTTGTAAGTGGTTGCAAGTGGTTACGAGTGGTTGTAAGTGGTTGCAAGTGGTTGCAAGTGGTTGCAAGTGGTTCCGAGTGGTTGCAAGTGGTTGCGAGTGGTTGCGAGAGGTTGTGAGTGGTTGTGAGTGGTAACAAGTGGTTGCGAGTGATTGCGAGTGGTTGTGAGTGGTTGCGAGTGATTGTAAGTTGTTGCGAGTCGTTGTGAGTGGTTTTGTGTGGTTGCAAGTGGTTGCGAGTGGTTGCGTGTTGTTGCGAGTGATTGTGAGTGGTTACGCATGGTTGCAAGTGATTGCGAGTGGTTGTGAGTGGTTGTGAGTGGCTGCACGTGATTGCCAATGGTTTCGAGTGGTTGCGAGTAGGTACGAGTGGATGCGAGTGGCTGTGAGTGGTTGCGAGTGGTTGTGAGTGGTTGCATGTGGTTGCGAGTGGTTGCAAGTGATTGCGAGTGGTTGCGAGTG
This sequence comes from Penium margaritaceum, assembly GCA_023375785.1. NCBI lineage: Eukaryota > Viridiplantae > Streptophyta > Zygnematophyceae > Desmidiales > Peniaceae > Penium > Penium margaritaceum. Next base: position 129,722 of record SZWC01004129.1, read on the forward strand.
GTTGCGATTGGTTGCAAGTGGTTGCGAGTGGTTACAAGTAGTTGCGAGTGGTTGCCAGTGGTTTTGAGTGGTTGTGAGTGTTAGCTACTGAGCTAACCACCTCTGGCAGAGAAGCCGCGAAACCAAAAAGCTCACAAAGGTTTTTAGGCCTTCTTCCTTTGTTGACATGTGTCATGCACCCCAAACTTAATCAGGCATACACTTCACCTTCAAGAGTACTAACGCCTTAGCATTACATCTCAAGAAGAGCTCAAGTCGTCAATACGCAAGAGAGCATCAAGCAAGGGTTGATTGATCAGCATGCAAGACAAGTCCTTTTATAGATGTCTGTCCAGTCCTAGAACTCAAAAGCACATTCCTGGGAAGTGGCCTGAACCAGCCACGTCACCAATAGACTTGCACTGTGGGCTTGACACATAAGCATCCTAGTGTCAAGGTGACAGACCAACCATGTAGCGTCCAAGAAGCTACGGACTTTCTTTCTTGGAAGCTTCTACAGCAAACAAGATATGCATGGGGCCAGGATCGACCTCATGACCTCTCACTTGGCCAAAACAACAAAATGGCCAAGGTAACCACTCACCCACATGGTGTACTCACAGGTCATATCTCACAAGAGACAGAGCATAGTTGAGTCACACTACAACGGATCTAGGGGTCATACCTCCACAAGGGGCAGAGCATTCCTGATCCGTCCTACAACACTGAACAAGGGGCAAAGATATTCAACAGTGAGTGGTTGCGAGTGGTTTCAAGTGGTTGGGAGTGGTCACGAGTGGGTGGGAGTTGTTTGCAAGTGGTTGCGAGTGGTTGCGAGTGGTTGCGAGTGGTTGCGAGTTGTTGCGCGTGATTGTGAGTGGTTGTATCTGGTTGCGAGTGGAAGCGTGTGGTTGCAAGTGGTTGGGAGTGGCTGCGATTGCTTGGGATTGGTTACGAGTGGTTGCGAGTGGTTGCGAGTGGTTGTGAGTGGTTGCATGTGGTTTTGAGTGGTTGCGAGTGGTTGTGAGTGGTTGCAAGTGGTTGCAAGTGGTTGTGAGTGGTTGCGAGTGATTGCTAGTGGTTACGATTGGTTGCGAGTTGTTGTGAGTGGTTGCGAGTGCCTGCAAGTGGTCGCCAGTGGTTACGAGTGGTTGCTAGTGGTTGCAAGTGGTTGCCAGTGGTTGCGAGTGGTTGCAAGAGTTTGCAAGTGCTTGCTAGTGGTTTGGAGTGGTTGCGAGTGGTCACAATTGGTTGTGAGTGGTTATGCGTGGTTGCGAGTGGTTACGAGTGGTTGCGAGTGGTCGCGAGTGGTTGCGAGTGGCTGCGAGTGGTTGCAAGTAGTTACAAGTGATTGCAAGCGGTTGCGAGTGGTTGCAAGTGGTTGCAAGTGGTTGCTAGTGGTTGTGAGTAGTTGCGAGTCGTTGCAAGTGGTTACAAGAGCTTGCAAGTAGTTGTGAGTTGTTTTGAGTGGTTGAGTGGATTCAAGTTGTTGTGAGTGGTTGTGTGTGGTTGCGAGTGGTTGCCAATTTCTTCGAGTCTTTGCGAGAGGTTAGGAGTGGTTGCGAATGGTTACCAGAAGTTGCGATTGGTTATGAGTGGTTGCAAGTGGCTGTGAGTGGTTGTGAGTGGTTGCGAGTGGTTGCGACTGCTTGCAAGTGGTTCTGGCTAGTTGCAAGTGGTTGCGAGTGGTTGCGAGTGATTCCAAGTGGTTATGAGTGGTTGTAAGTTTTTGCGAGTGGTTGCAAGTGGTTGTGAGTAGCTTCAAGTGCTTCCAAGTATTTTGGGGTACTTGCAAGTGCTTGCAAGCAGTTGCGAGTGGTTGCAAGTGGTTGCGAGTGGTTGCAAGTGGTTGTGAGCGGTTGCAAGTTGTTGCGAGTGGTTGCGAGTGGTTGCGAGTGGTTTCAAGTGGTTGCCAGTAGTTGCAAGCGGTTGCGAGTCATTACGAGTCGTTGTGAGTGGTTGTAAGTGGTTGCGAGTGGTTGCAAGTAATCTTTAGTGGTTGTGAGTGGTTGCAAGTGCTTGCAAGTGGTTGCAAGTGGTTGTAAGTGGTTGCAAATGATTGCGAGTAGTTGTGAGTAGTTGTGAGTGGTTGCGAGTGGTTGCGAGTGGTTGCGAGTGGTTACGAGTGGTTGCGAGTGGTTGCGAGTGGTTGCGAGTGGTTGCGAGTGGTTGCGAGTGGTTGCTAGTGGTTGTCAGTGGTTGTGAGTGGTTGTGAGTGCTTGCGAGTGGTTTTGAGTGGTTGCGAGTGCTTGCTAGTGGTTGTCTGTGGTTGCGAGTGGTTGTCAGTGGTCGCGGGTGGTTTTGTAAGGTTGCGCGTGGTTGCGAGTGGTTGCAAATGGTTGCGAGTGGTTGTAAGTGGTTGCGAGTTGTTGCAAGTGGTTGCGGGTGGTTGCAAGTAGTTGCGAGTGGTTGCAAGTGGTTTCGAGTGGTTGCAAGTAGTTGTTAGTGGTTGTGAGTGTTTGTGAGTGGTTTTGAGTGGCTGCGAGTGGTTGGGAGTGGTTGCGAGTGGTTGCGAGTGGTAGCGAGTGGTAGCGAGTGGTTGCACATGGTTGCGAGTTGTTGCAAGTGGTTGCAAGTGGTTGCAGGTGATTGCAAGTGGTTTTGAGTGGTTGCAAGTGGTTGTGTGTTGTTGCGAGTGGTTACGAGTGGTTGCGGGTGGTTACGACTGGTTGCGAGTGGTTGCAAGTGGTTGCAAGTGGCTGTAAGAGGTTACGAGTGGTTTCGAGTGGTTGGGAGTGGTTACAAGTGGTTGCGTGTGGTTACACATGGTTGCGAGTGGTTGCAAGTGGTTGTGAGTGGGTGCAAGTGGTTGCGAGTGGTTGCGAGTGGTTACAAGTGGTTGCAAGTGGTTGCAAGTGGTTGTGAGTGGTTGCAAGTGGTTACGATTGGTTGCAAGTGGCTGCGAGTGGTTGCGAGTGGTTGGGAGTAGTTGCAAGTGGTTGCACATAGTTGCAAGTGATAGCGAGTCGTTTCAAGTGATTTCGAGCAGTTGCGAGTGGTTACAAGAGGTTGCAAGTGGTTGTGAGTGGTTGCGAGTGGTCGCTAGTAGTTGTGAGTGGTTTCCAGTGGTTGCTAGTGGTTGTGAGTGGTTGCAAGTGGTTGCAAGTGGTTGAGAGTGGTTGCGAGTCGTTCCAAATTGTTTGCGAGTGGTTGGGAGTGGTTGCGAGTGGTTGCAAGTGGTTGCGAGTGGTTGCGAGTGGTTGTGAGTGGTTACGAGTGGTTGCGAGTGGTTGCGAGTGGTTACGAGTGGTTGCCAGTGGTTGCAAGTGGTTGTGAGTGGTTGCGAGTGGTCGCTAGTAGTTGTGAGTGGTTTCCAGTGGTTGCTAGTGGTTGTGAGTGGTTGCAAGTGGTTGCAAGTGGTTGAGAGTGGTTGCGAGTCGTTCCAAATTGTTTGCGAGTGGTTGGGAGTGGTTGCGAGTGGTTGCAAGTGGTTGTGAGTGGTTGCAAGTGGTTGCAAGTTGGAGCAACTGGTTGCGAGTGGATGGGAGTGGTTGCGAGTTTTTGGGATTGGTTGCAAGTGGTCACAAGTAATTGAGAGTGATTGCAAGAGGTTGTAAGTGGTTGTGAGTGGTTGCGAGTGGTTGTGAGTGGTTACAAGTGGTTGCAAGTGGTTGCGAGTTCTTGTGAGTGGTTGCGAGTGGTTGCGAGCGGTTACTAGTTGTTGCGAGTTATTGCAAGTGGTCGCGAGTGGTTGTGAGTGGTTACGAGGGGTTGCTAGTGGTTGCAAGTGTTTGTGAGTGGTTGCAAGTGGTTGCAAGTGGTTGCAAGTGGTTGGAAGTGGTTACGAGTGGTTACGAGTGGTTGCAGGTGGTTACGAGTGATTGCGAGTGGTTGCGAGTGATTGGGAGTGGGCATGAGTGGTTTCGAGTAGTTGCAAGTGGTTGTGCGTGGTTGCATGGTTACAAATGGATACAGGTGGTTACGAGTGGTTCTATGTGGTTTCGAGTGATTGCGAGTAGTTGCGAGTGGTTGCGAGTGGTTGCGAGTGGTTGCGAATGGTTGCGAGTGGTTATAAGTGGTTGCGAGTTGTTACCAGTTGATGCGGGTGGTTGCAAATGGTTACGAGTTGTTGCAAGTGGTTGCAAGTGGTTGCAGTTGGTTGCTAGTGCTTGTGAGTGGTTTTGAGTGGTTGCGAGATGTTGCGAGTGCTAACGAGTGATTAAAAGTGGTTACAAGTGGTTGCCAATGGTTGTGAGTGGTCGTCAGTTGTTCCGAGTGGCTGCAAGTGGTTGCAAGTGGTTGGGAGAGGTTGCGAGTTGTTGCAAATGGTTGCAAGTCGTTGCAAGTGGTTATGAGTGGTTGCGAGTGGTTGCGAGTGGTTGTGAGTGGTTGCGAGTGGTTGTGAGTATTTGCGAGTGCTTGCGAGTGGTTGCAAGTGGTTGTGAGTGGTTATGAGTAGTTGCAAGATGTTGCGGGTGGTACGAGTGGCTGTGAATGGCTGCGAGTGGTTGCGGGTGGTGGTGAGTGGTTGTGAGTGGTTGCAAGAGGTTGCGAGTGGTTGCAAGTGGTTGTGAGTCGTTGTAAGTGGTTGCAAGTGGTTTCGAGTTGTTGCGAGTGGTTGCGAGTGGTTGTAGGTGGTTGCGAGTGGTTGGGAGTGGTAGCGAGTGGTTCGGAGTGGTTATGAGTGATTGCAAGTGGTTGTGAGTGGTTGCGAGTGGTTACGATTCATTACGAGTGGTTGTGAGTGGTTGCAAGTGGTTGTGATTGGTTGTGAGAGGTTGCGAGTGGTTGCAAGTGCTTGCAAGTGATTGTGAGTGGTTGTTAGTGATTGCGAGTGGCTGCAAGTGGTTGTGAGTGGTTGTGAGTGGTTGCGATTGGTTGCGAGTGCTTGCAAGTGGTTGCAAGTGGTTGTGAGTGGTTGTGAGTGCTTGTGAGTGGTTGCGAGTGGTTGCGAGTGGTTGTGAGTGGCTGCCATTGCTTGCAAGTGGTTGCAAGTGGTTGCGAGTGGTTGCGACTGGTTTTGTGTGGTTGCAAGAGGTGGCGAGTCGTTGCAAGTGGTTGCAAATGGTTGCAAGTGGTTGCAATTCGTTGCGAGTGGTTACAAGTGGCTGCAAGTGGTTGCAAGTGGTTGCAAGTGGTTGCAAGTGGTTGCGAGTTGTTGCGAGTGGTTGCGAGTGGTTGCAAGTGGTTGCAAGTGGTTCCGAGTGGTTTCAAGTGGTCGTAAGTGGTTGCTAGTGGTTACTAGTGGTTGCGAGTGGTTACAAGGGATTGCGAGTGGTTGCGAGTGGTTGCGAGTGGTTACGAGTGGTTGGAAGTGGTTGTGAGTGATTGGGATTGGTTGTGAGTATTTGTGAGTGGTTGTGAATGGTTACGCATGCTTGTGACTGGTTGCAAGTGGTTGCGAGTGGTTGCGGGTGGTTGCAAGTGGTTGCAAGTGGTTGCGAGTGGTTGCGAGTGGTTGCCAGTGGTTACGAGTGGTTGTGAGTGGCTGCGAGTGGTTGCGAGTGGTTGGGAGTGGTTGCAAGTGGTTGCGAGGGGTTGCAAGTGGTTGCGAGTGGCTGGGAGTGGTTGCGAGTGGTTGCACGTGGTTGCGAGTGGTTGCAAGTGATTGCAAGTGGGAGCAAGTGGTTGCGAGTGGCTTGGAGTGGTTGCGAGTGGTTGGGAGTGGTTGCGAGGGGTTGCGAGTGGTTGCGAGTGGCTGCGCGTGGTTGCGCGTGGTTGCGAGTGGTTGCAAGTGATTGCAAGTGGGAGCAAGTGGTTGCGAGTGGCTTGGAGTGGTTGCGAGTGGTTGGGAGTGGTTGCGAGGGGTTGCGAGTGGTTGCGAGTGGCTGCGCGTGGTTGCGCGTGGTTGCGAGTGGTTGCAAGTGATTGCAAGTGGGAGCAAGTGGTTGCGAGTGGCTTGGAGTGGTTGCGAGTGGTTGGGAGTGGTTGCGAGGGGTTGCGAGTGGTTGCGAGTGGGTGCGAGTGGTTGCAAGTGGTTGCGAGTGGTTTTCAGTGGTTGCGAGTGGTCACAAGTTGTTGTGAGTGGTTGCGAGTGGTTGCAAGTGGTTGCAAGTGGTTGCGTGTGGTTGCGAGTGGTTCCGAGTGGTTGCGAGTGGTCGCGAGTGGTTGCGAGTGGTTGCGAGTGGCTGCCCGTGGTTGCGCGTGGTTGCGAGTGGTTGCAAAATGTTGAGTGGTTTTGTGTGGTTGCTAATGGTTACGAGTGGTTGCGAGGGGTTGCAAGTGGTTGCGAGTGGTTATGAGTGGCTGTGAGTGGATGCGAGTGGTTGGAGTGGTTGCGAGTGGTTGAAAATGGTTGCTAGTGGTTGCGAGTGGTTGCAAGTGGTTGCGAGTGGTCGTGAGTGGTTTTGAGTGGTTGCAAGTGGTTGTGAGTGATTGCAATTTGGTGCAAGTGGTTGCCAATTGTTGTGAGTGGTTGCGAGTGGTTGTGAGTTGTTGCAAGTGGTTGCAAGTGCTTTCGAGTGGTTGCAAATGGTTGCGAGTGGTCACGAGCGGCTGCGAGTGGTTGCGAGTGGTTGCGAGTAGCTGGGAGTGGTTGCAAGTGGTTTGAAGTGGTTGCAAGTGATAGCGAATGGTTGCAAGTGAATGCGACTGGTTGCAAGTGTTTAAGAGTGGTTGCGTGTGGTTGCAAGTGGTTGTAAGTGGTTGCCAGTAGTTGCGAGTGGTTGCCAGTGGTTGCGAGTGGTTGTGAGTGGTGGCAAGTGGTTGCGAGTGGTTGCAAGTGGTCGTGAGTGGTTGCAGGTGGTTGCGAGTGGGAGCGAGTGGTTGCCAGTGGTTGTGAGCGGTTGCAAACGGTTGAGAGAGGCCGAGGTGTCCGGAACGCGAGGTAGACGAGCTGCTGAGAGAGGGCGAGAGCGAGATGAGTGATGGCTGGCTGACGAGGAGCTAAGCAACGGAGCGAGAGTGACGGAGGGAAGAGCTGCGAGCTGTGAGAGGTTGGCGATGGCAAGGTGAGTGAGGTGCGAGCAGAGCCAAGACATGGTGGCGAAGCTGCGGAACCAAAGGGGGGAACAGGATGGGAATAACTGTTCTGGTTAACTCAAGGGAATGAATATTCTCGGCATAATATGACAGAACAAGAAACAATGAGCAAAGCAACGGCTTCTTTCCACTAGCCGGATGCAGGTGACATATGTCATTTTATTGCGGGATGACTTGACACGCCGAACTCAACGGTCAGCATGACCGAGAGCCTTTAGGTCATGGTGGTTTGGTCTCGGACCTCAACCATTATTGAGAAAGTGGGAATAACTCTTGTGGAGTCTATGATTTCCAACACACTGACTACGACAAAAGAAGTCCACTATGTGTGGTCAACATTGAAAATTCATAACACGAGTCACAAATGGTCAGAGGGAGAGACAATGGTTTGGGAACCCTATGTTTTGACTAGAAAGGACAAACAACTTCACTATGTAGAGGTACGGTGTGGCTACTATGCACACTGAACAACCAAACTAGGCATATGTCACTGACCATGACCAAAGAATTTCAGTATGGGTAGTCAACGTTCACAACACATAACAGGAGTCACAAATGGTAAGAGGGGGAAACAATGGTCTTGAAACATTAGTTTTCAACTAGCAAGTACAAAGACCATCAATAAGTAGTAGCACAGTGTGGCTACCATGCACAATGACCAACCAAAGTAGGCATATGCACTGCCTTTGACTGACAAAATCCGCTATGTGTCATCAACGTTGACAACTCATAATACAATTCTTAAATGGTCAAAAGGGGAAACAAAGGTTTGGGACCACCAGGTATCAACTAGCAAGCACAGCGACCTTCAATAAGTAGTGGCACGGTGTGGCTACCATGTACAATGACCAACCAAAGTAGGCATGTGTCACTGACCATGACTAAAGAATGTCACTATGTGTGGTCAACTTTGACAACTCATAACACAAGTCACAAATGGTCGGAGGGATAAACAATGATTTGTGAATACTAGTTATCGATTAGCAAGTACAAAGACCTTCAATATGTAGTGGCACAGTGTGGCTACCATGCACAGTGACCAACCAAAGTATGCATATGTCATTGACCATGACCAAATAATTTCACTTCTTGTGGTCAACGCTGAAATCTCACAACAAGAGTCACAGACATTCAAAGGGGGGTAACAATGGTTTGGAAACATTGGCTATTAACCAGAAAGCACAAAGACCTTCAGCACATAGTGACACGGCGTGGCAACCATGTACAGTGACAAACTAAAGTAGGCATATGCCACTAACCATGACCAAAAGAATTTCACAGTGTGTGGTCAATGTTGAAAACTCATAATACGAGTCAAAAATAGTCAGAGGGGGAAACAATGGGCTGGGAACACTAGTTATCAACTAGCAAGTACAAATACCTTCAACAAGTAGTGGCAGAGTGTGGCTAGCATGCACAGTGACCAACCAAAGGATGCATACGTCACTGACTATGACCAAAGAAGTCCACTATCTGTGGTCAACATTGACAACTCATAACACGAGTCACAAATGGTCAGACGGAGAGAAAATGATTTGGGAACCCTATGTATTGACTAGAAAGGACAAAGAACTTGAATACATAGTGGCATGGTGTGGCTACTATGCGCACCGAACAACCAAACAAGGCATATGTTCTGACCATGACCAAAGAATTTCTGTACTGGTGGTCAACATTCACAACCGGTAACACAAGTCATAAATGGCCAGAGGGGGAAACAATGGTTTCAAAATATTAGTTCTCAACAAGCAAGTACAACAACCTTCAATGAAAAGTAGCACGGTGTGCCTACCATACACAATGACCGACCAAAGGAGGCATATGTACTTCCTTTGACCAAAGAAATCCGCAGTGTGTTGTCAACGTTGACAACTCATGATACGAGTCACAAATGCTCAAAGGGGGGAATAATGGTTTGCAAACACCAGGTACCAAATAGCAAGCTAAGGGCCCTACAATAACTAGTGGCACGATGTGGCTACTATGTACAATGACCAACCAAAGTTGCCATGTGTCACTGACCATGACCAAAGAATGTCACTATGTGAGATCAACTTTGACAACTCATAACAGGAATCACATATGGCCAAGGGGGAAACAATGGTTTGTAAATACTAGTTATCGATTAGCAAGTACAAATACCTTCAATATGTAGTCGCACACTGTTACTACCATGCATAGTGACCAACCAAAGTATGCACATGTCACTGACCATGACGAAAGAATTTCACTTCATGTGGTCAACGCTGACAACTCACAACAAGAGTTGCAGACAGTCAAAAGGGGGTACAATGGTTTGAGAATCCTGGCTATCAGCTAGAAAGCACAGATATCTTCAGTACGTAGTGACACAGCGTGGCAACCATGTACAGTGACAAACCAAAGTAGGCATATGCCACTAACCAGGACCAAAGAGATTTCAAAGTGTGTGGTCAACGTTTAAAACTCATAACACGGGTCACAAATGGTCAAAGGGGGAAACAATGGGTTGGGAACACTAGTTATCAACTAGCAAGTACAAAGACCTTCAACAAGTAGTGGCACGGTGTGGCTGCCGTGCACAGTGTCCAACTGAAGGATGCATACGTCACTGAATATGAAAAAAGAAGTCCACTATGTGTTGTTAACATTTACAACTGATAACACAAGTCATTAATGGTCAGAGGGAGAGACAACCGTTTGGGAACACTATGTATTGACTAGAAAGGATAAAGAATTTCAATACATAGTGGCACAGTGTGGCTGCTATGCACACCGAACAACCAACATAGGCATATGTCACTAACCATGACCAACAAATTTCAGTATGGGTGGTCAACATTCATAACCCATAACACGAGTCACAAATGGTCAAAGGGGGAAACAATGGTTTCTAAGTATAAGCTTTCAACTAGCAAGTACAATGACCTTCAATAAGTAGTAGCACGGTGTGGCTACCATGCACGATGAACGACCAAAGTAGGCATATGTACTGCCTTTGACCAAAGAAGTCCGCTATGTGTGGTCACCATTAAAAACTCATTATACGAGTCACAAATTGTCAGAGGGGGAAAAAATGGTTTGGGAGCACCAGGTATAAACTAGCAAGCACAAGGAAATTCAATAACTAGTGGCACGGTGTGGCTACCATGTACAATGACCAACCAAAGTAGGCATGTGTCACTGACCATGACCAAAGAATGTCACTATGTGTGGTCAACTTTGGCAACTCATAACACGAGTCACAAATGTTCAAAGGGAGAAACAATGGTTTGTCAATACTATTTATCAATTAGCAAGTACACAGACCTTCCATATGTAGCGGCACAACGTGGCTACCATGCACAATGACCAACCAAAGTATGCATATTTCACTAACCATGACCAAAGAATTTCACTTCATGTTGTCGACATTGACAACTCACAACAAGAGTCACCGATAGGCAGAGCACAGATACCAACAAGAGGCACCGATAGGCAATGGTATGGGAACACTGGCTATCAACTAGAAAGCACATATACCTGCAGTACGTAGTGACACGACGTGGAACCCATGTACAATGACAAACCAAAGTAGGCATATGCCACTAACCATGACCAAAAGAGTTTCACAGTGTGTGGTCAACGTTGAAAACTCATAACACGAGATACAAATGGTCAGAGTGGGAAACAATGGGCTGGGAACACTAGTTATCAATTTGCAAGTACAAAGACTTTCAACTAGTAGTGGCACAGTGTGGCTAGCGTGCATAGTGACCAACCAAAGGATGCATATGTCACTGACTATGACCAAAGAAATCCACTATGTGTGTTCAACATTGACAACTGATAACACAAGTAAAAAATGGTCAGAGGGAGAGACAATGGTTTGGGACCCCTATGTATGGACTCAAAATACGTTGTGGCACGGTGTGGCTACTATGTACACCGAAAAACCAAACTAGGCATATGTCACTGACCATGAACAAAGAATTTTAGTATGGGTGGTCAACGTTTACAACTCATAACACAAGTCACAAGTGGTCAGAGGAGGAAACAATGGTTTTGGAATATTACTTTTCAATTAGCAAGTACAACGACCTTCAAGAAGTAGTAGCATGGTGTGGTAACCATGCACAATGACCGGCCAAAGTAGGCATATGTACTGCCTTTGACCAAAGAAATCTGCTGTGTGTGGTCAACGTTGACAACTAATAAAACGAATCACCAATGGTCAGATGGGGAAACAATGGGTTGGGAACACCAGGTATCAACTAGTATGCACAGGGTCCATCAATCTGTAGTGGCATGGTATGGCTACCATGTGCAATGACCAACCAAAGTAGGTATGGGTCACTGACCATTACCAAAGAATGTCACTATGTGTGGTCAACGTTGACAAGTCATGACACGAGTCACAAATGGTCAGAGGGGAAAACAATGGTTTGTGAATACTAGTTGTTGATTAGCAAGTACAAAGACATTCAATAAGTAGTGGTACAGTATGGCTACCATGCACCGTGACCAACCAAAGAATACATATGTCACTGACCATGACCGAAGAATTTCACTTCATGTGGTCAACGCTGACAACTCACAACAAGAGTCACAGATAGTCAGAGGGGGTAACAAAGGTTTGGCAACACTGGCTATCAACTATAAAGCACAAAGACCTTGAGTACCTAGTGACACAGCATGGCAACCATGTACAATGACAAACCAAAGTAGGCATATGCCACTAACCATGACCAAAAGAATTTCACAGTGTGTGGTCAACGTTGAAAACGCATAACGCGAGTCAGAAATGGTCAAAGGAGGAAACACTGGGTTGGGAACACTAGTTATCAACTAGCAAGTACAAACACCTTTAACAAGTAGAGGCACGGTGTGACTAGCGTGCACAGTGACCAACCAAAGGATGCATACGTCACTGACTACGACCAAAGAAATCCACATAGTGTGGTCAACATTGACAACTCATGACACAGGTCACAAATGAGCAGAGGGAGAGACAATGGTTTGGGAGCCTTATGTATCAACTAGAAAGGACAAACAACTTCAATACGTAGTGGCACGGTGTGGCTTCTATGCACACCAAACAACTAAACTAGCCATATGTCATTGACCATGAACAAATGTTTTAAACATGGGTGGTAAACGTTCACAACCCATAACATGAGTCATAAATGGCCAGAGGGGGAAACAATGGTTTCGGAATATTAGTTTTCTACTAGCAAGTACAACGACTCTCAATAAGTAGTAGCATGGTGTGGCTACAGTGACAAACCAAAGTAGGCATATGTACTACCTTTGACCGGAGAAATCCGCTATGTGTGGTCAATGTTGAGAACTCATAAAACGAGTCACAAAACGTGAGAGGCAGAAACAATGGGCTGGAAACACCAGGTATCAACTAGCAAGCCCAAGGACCTTCAATAAGAAGTGGCACGGTGTGGCTACCATGTACAATGACCAACCAAAGTAGGCATGTGTCACTAACCACGACTGAAGAATGTCACTATGTGTGGTTAACCTTGAAAACTCATAGATGAATCACAAATGGTCATAGGGGGAACCAATGGTTTGTAAATACTAGTCATCGATTCGCAAGTACACGGACCTTCAATATGTAGTGGCACAGTATTACTACCATGCACAGTGACCAACCAAAGTATGCATATGTCAATGACCATGACCAAAGAATTTCACTTTATGTGGTCAACGTTGACAACTCACAGCAAGAGTCACAGATAGTTAGAGGGGGTAATAATGGTTTGGGAACACTGGCTTTGAACTAGAAAGCACAAATGCCTTCAGTACATAGTGAAAAAAAGTGGCAACTATGTTCATTGACAAACCAAAGTAGGCATATGCCACTAACCATGACCAAAAGAATTTCACAGTGTGTGGTCAACGTTGATAACTCATAACACGAGTCACAAATGGTCAAAGAGGGAAACAGTTGTTTGGAAACACTAGTTATCAACTAGTAAGTACAAATTCCTTCAACAAATAGTGGCACGATGTGGCTAGCGTGCACTGTGACCAACCAAAGGATGCATGTATCACTGACTATGACCAAAGAAGTCCACTACGTGTGGTCGACATTAACAACTCATAACACAAGTCACAAATGGTTAGAGGGAGAGACAATGGTTTAAGAACCCTATGTATTGACTAGAAAGGACAAAGAACTTCACTACGTAGTGGCATGGTGTGGCTACTATGCACATCATATAACCAAACGAGGCATATATCATTGACCATAACAAAAGAATTTCAGTATGGGTGATCAGCGACCACAACCCATAACACGAGTCACAAATGGTCAGAGGGGGAAACAATGGTTTTGGAATATTAGTTTTCAACTACCAATTACAAAGACCTTGAATAAGTGTTAGCATGGTGTGGGTACCATGCACAATGACCGACCAAAGTAGGCATATTTACTGCCTTTGACCAAAGAGATCCGTTGTGTGTGGTCAACATTGACAACTCATAATACGAGTCACAAATGGTCAGAGGTGGAAACAATGGTTTGGGAACACCAGGTATCAACTAGCAAGCACAAGGACCTTTAATAAGCAGTGGCACGGTGTGGCTACCATGTACAATGACCAACCAAAGTAGGCATACTTCACTGACCATGACCAAAGAATGTCACTATGTGTGGTCAAATTTGACAACTCATAACACGAGTCACAAATTTTCAGAGGGGGAAACAATGGTTTGTGAATACTAGTTATTGATTATCAAGGAAAAAGACCTTCAATATGTAGTGGCACAGTGTGTCTTCTATGCTCAATGAGCAACTAAAGTATGCATATGTCACTGACCATGAGCAAATAATTTCACTTCATGTGGTGAACATTGACAACTAACAACAAGAGTTACAGATAGTCAGAGGGGTTAACAATGGTTTGGGAACACTGGCTGCCAACTAGAAAGCACAAAGACCTTCAGTACGTAGCAACACGGCGTGGAAACCATGTACAATGACAAACCAAAGTAGGCACATGCCACTGACCATGACGAAACAAATTTCACAGTGTGTGGACAACGTTGAAAACTTGTAACACGAATCACAAATGGTCAAAGGGGGAAAAAATGGGTTGGGAACACTAGTTATCATATAGCAAGTACAAAGACGTTCAACAAGTACTGGCACGGTGTGGCCTGCGTGCACAGTGATGAACCAAAGGATGCATACATCACTGACTATGACCAAGGTATCCACTATGTGTGGTCAACATTGACAACTCATTACACGAGCCACAAATGGTAAGAGGGAGAAACAAAGGCTTTGGGAACCCTACGTATCGACTAGAAAGGAGAAAGAACTTCAATACGTAGTGGCATGGTGTGGCTACTATGCACAACGAACAACCAAACTAGGCATATGTCACTTACCATGGTTCAAAGAATTGTTTTATGGGTGGTCAACGTTCACAACCCATAACACGAGTCACAAATTATCAGAGGGGTAAACAATGGTTTTGCAATATTAGTTTTCAACTAGCAAGTACAACGACCTTCCATAACTAGTAGCACGCTGTGGATACCATGCACAATGACCAACCAAAGTAGGCATATGTACTGCCTTTGAGCAAAGAATTCTGCTGTGTGTGGTCTACAATGACAACTCATAATACGAGTCACAAATGGTCAGAGGGGGAAAAAATGGTTTGCGAACACCACGTATTAAGTAGTTAGGACATGGAAGTTCCATAAGTAGTGGCACAGTGTGACTACCATGTACAATGACCAACGAAAGCATGCATGCGTCACTGACCATGACCAGAGAATGTCACTATATGTGGTCATTATTGAAAACTCATAACAAGAGTCACAAATGGTCAGAGAAGGAAACAATGGTTTGTGAAAACTAGTAATTGATTAACAAGTACAAAGACCTTCAATAGGTAGTGGCACAGTGTGGCTACCATGCATAGTGACCAACCAAATTGTGCATATGTCACTGACCATGACCAAAGAATTACCCTTCATGTGGTCAACGTCGACAACTCATAACAAGAGTCACAGATAGTTAGAGGGGGTAACAATGGTTTGGAGACACTGGATATCAACCAGAAAGCACAAAGATATTCAGTACGTAGTGACACGGCATAGCAACCATGTACAGTGACAAAACAAAGTAGGCATATGCCACTAACCATGACCGAAAGAATTTCACAGTGTGTGGTCAACGTTGAAAACCAATAGCACAAGTCACAAATGGTCAAAGGGGGAAACAATGGGTTGGGAACACTAGTTGTCAACTAGCAAGTACAAAGACCTTCAACAAGTAGTTGCACGGTGTGGCTAGCGTGCACTGTGACCAACCAAAGGATGCATACATCATTGACTATGACCAAAGAAGTCCACTATGTGTGGTCAACATTGACAACTCATAACACGAGTGAAAAATGGTCAGAGGGAGAGACAATCGTTTGGGAACCCTATGTATCGACTCGAAAGGACGAAGAACATCAATCCGTAGTTGCACGGTGTGGCTTCTATGCACACCAAACAACCAAACTAGGCATATGTCACTGACCATGACCAAAGAATTTCAGTATGGGTGGTCAACATTCACAACCCATAACACGAGTCACAAATGGTCAGAGGGGGAAACAATGGTTTTGGAATATTCGTTTTCAACTGGCAAGTACAAATACTTTCAATAAGTAGTATCACGGTGTGGCTACCATGCACAATGACCAACCAAAGTAAGCATATGCACTGCCTTTGACCAAAGAAATCCGCAGTGTGTGGTGAACGTTGACAACTCATAACACGAGTCACAAATGGTCAGAGGGGGAAACAATGGTTTGGGAACACTAGGTATCAACTAGCAAGCAAAGGGACCTTTAATAAGTAGTGTCACGTTGTGGCTACCATGTGCAATGACCAACCAAAGTAGGCATGTGTCACTGGCCATGACCAAAGAGTGTCAATATGTGTGGTCAACTTTGACAACTCATGACAGGAGTGAAAAATGGTCCGAGGGGGAAACAATGGTTTGTGCATACTGTTTATCGATTAGCAAGTACAAATACCTTCAATATGTAGTGGCACTGTGTGGCTACCATGCACACTGACCAACCAAAGTATGCATTTGTTACTGAACATGGCCAAAGAATTTCACTTCATGTGGTCAACGGTGACAACTCACAACAAGAGCATAGATAGTCAGAGGGGGTAGCAATGGTTTGGGAATGTGGGCTATCAACTAGAAATCACAAAGACCTTGAGTACGTAGTGAAACGGCGTGGCAATCATGTACAGTGACAAACCAAAGTAGGCATATGCCTTTAACCATGACCGGAAGAATTTCACAGTGTGTGGTCAACGTCGAAAACTCATGGCACGAGTAACAAATGGTCAGAGGGGGAAACAATGGGATGGGATCACTAGGTATCAAGTCGCAAGTACAAAGACCTTCATTAAGTTGTTGCACGGTGTGGCTAGCGTGCACAGTGACCAACCAAAGGATGCATATGTCAGTGTGTCAGAAGAATGCAGGCATGAGAATGGCAGGAGCAAAAGCAGGTAGACGCATAGGAACATGCACGAGTACGTCAGTGAAGCGACGGAAGCAAGAGAGGTGCCAAGGAGTTCGTCGCATAACTTGAGACAGGCCGAGGTGTCAAGAACGCGAGGTTGACGAGCTCCTGAGAGAGGGTGAGAGCGAGATGAGTGATGGCTTGCTGATGGGGAGCTAAGCGACAGAGCGAGAGTGACGGAGTGAAGAGCTGCGAGCTGTGACAGGCTGGCAAAGACAAGGTGTGCGAGTTACGAGCAGAGTGAAGACACGGTGGCGAAGCCGCGGAACCAAAGGGGAATAGGATGGGAAGAACTGTTCTGGTTAACTTGAGGGAATCAACATCCTGGGTATAGAACGACAGAACAGGACACAATGAGCAAAGCAACGGCTTCTTTTTGCTAGCCAGACGCGGGTGAGAGATGTCATTTCATCAGGGGATGACTTGACACACCGAACTCAACGGTCAGCATGACCAAGAGCCGTTGGGTCAAGGAAGTTCAGTCCCGGCCCTGAACCATTATTGAGAAATAGGAAATATCTATTGTCGGAGTATATGATTTCCAACACACTGACTATGACCAAAGAAGTCCACTATGTGTGGTCAACATTGACATTTCATAACACAAGTCACAAACGGTCCGAGGGAGAGACAATGGTTTGGGAACCCTACATATCAACTAGAAAGGACAAATAACTTCAACATGCAGTGGCACGGTGTGGCTACTATGCACACCAAACAACCAAACTAGGCATATGTCACTGCTCATGACGAAAGAATTTCAGTATGGGTGGTCAACGTTCACAACCCATAACACGAGTCACAAATGGTCAGAGGGGGAAACAATGGTTCCAGAATATTGGTTTTCAACTAGCAAGTACAACGACCTTCAAGAAGTAGTAGCAGGGTGTGGCTACCATGCACAATGACCAACCAAAGTAGGCATATACCCTGCCTTTGACCAAAAAAATCCGTTGTGTGTGGTCAAAGTTAAAAACTCATACTACGAGTCACACATGGTATGAGAGGGAAACAATGGTTTGGGAACACCAGGTATCAACGAGCAAGCACCGAGACCTTCAATAAGTAGTGGCACGGTGTGGCTACCATGTACAATGACCAACCAAAATAGGCATGTGTCACTGACCATGACCAAAGAATGTCACTATGTGTGGTCAACCTTGACAAGTCATAACACGAGTCACAAATGGTCAGAGGGAGAAACAATGGTTCATGAATACTTGTTATTGATTAGCAAGTAAAAAGACCTTCAATATGTAGTGGCACAGTGTGGCTACCATGCACAGTGAGCAACCAAAGTATGCATATGTCACTGACAATGACCAAAGAATTTCACTTCATGTGGTCAACGCTGACAACTCACAACAAGAGTCACAGACAGTCAGAGGGGGTAACAATGGTTTAGAAACACTAGCTATCAACCAGAAAGCACAAACACCTTCAGTATGTAGTGACACGGTGTGGCAACCATGTACAGTGACAAACTAAAGTAGGCATATGCCACTAACCATGACCAATGGAATTTCACAGTGTGTAGTCAACGTTGAAAACTCATAACACGAGTCACAAATGGTCACAGGGGGAAACAACGGGTTGGAAACACTAGTTGTCAACTAGCAAGTACAAAGACCTTCAACAAGTAGTGGCACGTTGTGGCTAGCGTGCACAGTGATCAACCAAAGGATGCATACATCACTGACTATGACCAAAGACTTCCACTATGTGTGGTCAATGTTGACAACTCATAACACGAGTCACAAATGGTCAGAGGGAGAGACAATGATTTGGGAACCCTATGTATTGACTAGAAAGGACAAAGAACTTGAATACTTAGTGGCATAGTATGACTACTACGCACACCGAAAAACCAAACAAGGCATATGTCACTGCCCATGACCAAAAACGTTCAGAACTGGTTGTCAACGTTCATAACCCATAACATGAGTCACAAATGGTCAGAGGTGGAAACAATGGTTTCGAAATATTAGTTTTCAACTAGGAAGTACAACGACCTTCAATGAGTAGTAGCACGGTGTGGCTCCCATGCACAATGACCGACCAAAGGAGGCATATGTACTTCCTTTGACCAAAAAAATCCGCTATGTGTGTTCAACATTGAAAACTCATAGTACGAGTCACAAATGATCAGAGGGGGAAACACTGATTTGGGAACACCAGGTGTCAACAAGCAAGCACACGGAAATGCAATACGCAATGGCATGGTGTGGCTACCATGTACAATGACCAACCAAAGTAAACATGTGTCCCTGAACATGACCAAAGAATGTCACTATGGGTGGTCAACTTTGACAACTCATAACACAAGTCACAAATGGTCGGGGGGGAAAATATGGTTTTTGAATACTAGTTATCAATTAGCAAGAACAAAGACCTTCAATATGTAGTGGCACAGTGTGGCTTCCATGCATAGTGACCAACCAAAGCATGCATATGTCAATGACCATGACCAAAGAATTTCACTTCATGTGATCAACGCTGACAACTCACAACAAGAGTCACAGATAGTCAGAGGACGTACAATGGTTTGGAAATATTGGCTATCAACTAGAAAGCACAAATACCTTCAGTGCGTAGTGACATGGCGTGGCAACCATGTATAGTGACAACCCAAAGTAGGCATATGCCACTAACCATGACCAAAAGAATTTCACAGTGTGTGGTCAACGTTGAAAACTCATATCATGAGTCACAAATGGTCAGAGGGGGAAGCAATGGGTTGGGAACACTAGTTATCAACTAGCAAGTACAAAGACCTTCAACAAGTAGTGGCACGGTGTGCATAACGTGCGCAGTGTCCAACCAAAAGATGCAGACATCACTGACTATGACCAAAAAAGTCCACTATGCGTGGTCAACATTGAAAACTCATAACACAAGTCCTAAATGGTCAGAGGGAGAGACAATGGTTTGGGAACCCTGTGTATCGACTAGAAAGGACAAACAATTTAAATACGCAGTGGCACAGTGTGGCTACTATGCACACCAAACAACCAAAAAAGGCATATGAAACTAACCATGACCAACAAATTCCAGTATGGGTGGTCAACATTCACAACCCATAACACGAGTCACAAATAGTCAGAGGGGGAAACAATGGTTTTGGAATATTAGTTTTCAATTAGCAAGTACAACGACCTTCAATAAGTAGTAGCACGGTGTGGCTACCATGCACAATGACTGACCAAAGTAGGCATATGTACTGCCTTTGACCAAAGAAATCCGCTGTGAGTGGTCAACGTTGACAACTCATAATACGAGTCACAAACGGTCAGAGGGGGAAACAATGGTTTGGGAACACCAGGTATCAACTAGCAAGCACAAGGACCTTTAGTAAGTAGTAGCACGGTGTGGCTACCATGTACAACGACCAACCAAAGTAGGCATGTGTCACTGACCATGACCAAATAATGTTACTATGTGTGGTCAACTTTGACAGCTCATAACACGAGTCACAAATGGTCAAAGGGGGAAACAATGGATTGTGAATACTTGATATTGTTAGCAAGTACAAAGACCTTCAATATGTAGTGGCACAGTGTTGCTACCATGCACAGTGACCAACCAAAAGTATGCATATATCACTGGCCATGACGAAAGAATTTCACTTCATGTGGTCAACGCTGGCAACTCAACAAGAGTCACAGATAGCAAGAGGGGGTAAAAATGGTTTGGAAATACTGGCTGTCAACTAGAAAGCACAAATACCTTCAGTACGTAGGGACACTGC
Source organism: Penium margaritaceum (assembly GCA_023375785.1). Taxonomy (NCBI): domain Eukaryota; kingdom Viridiplantae; phylum Streptophyta; class Zygnematophyceae; order Desmidiales; family Peniaceae; genus Penium; species Penium margaritaceum. Next base: position 149,894 of record SZWC01004129.1, read on the forward strand.
GTGGCAACCATGTACAGTGACAAACCAAAGTAGGCATATGCCACGAACCATGACTTAAAGAAGTTCACAGTGTGTGGTCAACGTTTAAAAGTCTTAACACGAGTTAAAAATGGTTAGAGGGGGAAACAATGGGTTGGGAAGACTAGTAATAACCAGCAAGCACAAAGACCTTCAAGAAGTAGTGGCACTTTGTGGCTAGCGTGCAGAGTGACCAACCAAAGGATGCATACGCCACTGACCATGACCACAAATCCACTATGTGTGGTCAACATTGACAACTCATAACACTAGTCAAAAATGGTCAGAGGGAGAGACAATGGTTAAGGAACCCTATGTATGGACAAGAAAGGACAATGAACTTCAATACGTAGGGGCACGGTGTAGCCTCTATGCACACTGAACAACCAAACTGGGCATACGTCACTGACCATGACCAAAGAATTTCAGTATTGGTGGTCAACATTCACAACCCATAACACAAGACACGAATGGTCAGAGGTGGAAACAATGGTTTTGGAATATTAGTTTTCAACTAGCAAGTACAAAAACCTTCAATATGTAGTAGCACGGTGTGGCTCCCATGCACAATGTCTGACCAAAGTAGGCATATGTACTGCCTTTGACCAAAGAAATCCACTGTGTCTGGTCAACGTTGACAACTCATAATGCGAGTCACAAATGGTGAGAGGGGGGAAACTTTTTAGGAATACCAGGTATCAAGTAGAAAGCATAGGGACATTCAATAAGTAGTGGTACCATGTACAATGACCAACCAAAGTAGGCATGTGTCACTGACCATGACCAAAGAATGTCACTATGTGTGGTCAATTTTGACAACTCAAAACACGAGTCACAAATGGTCAGAGGGGGGAACAATGGTTTGTGAATACAAGTTATCGATTAGCAAGTACAAAGACCTTCAATTTGTAGTGGCACAGTATGGCTACCATGCACAGTGACCAACCAAAGTATGCATATGTCACTGACCATGACCAAAGAATTTCACTCCATGTGGTCAACGCTGAAAACTCACAACAAGAGTCAGAAGTATTCAGCAGGGGCAACAATGGTTTGGGAACACTGGCTATTGACTAAAAAGCGCAAAGACCTTCAGTACGTTCTGACAAGGCGTGGCAACCATGTACAGTGACAAACAAAAGTAGGCATGTGCCTCTAACCATGACCAAAAGAAGTTTACAGTGTGTGGTCAATGTTGAAAACTCATAACACGAATCACGAATGGTTAGAGGGGGAAAGCAATGGGTTGGGAACACTAGTTATCAACTAGCAGGTACAAAGACCTTCAACAAGTAGTTGCACGGTGTGGCTAGCTTGCACAGTGACCAATCAAAGGATTCATACGTCACTGACTATGATCAAAGAAGTCACGATGTCTGGTCAACATAAACAACTCATAACACGAGTCAAAAATGGTCAGAGGGAGAGACAACGGTTTGGAAACCCTATCTTTTGACTAGAAAGTACAAAGACCTTCAATACCTAGTGGCACGGTGTGGCTACAATGCAGATGGAACAACCAAACTAGGCATATGTCACTGACCATGACCAAAGAGTTTCATTGTGGGTGGTCAACGTTCACAACCCACAACACAAGTCATGAAATGTCAGAGGGGGAAATAATGGTTGCAGAATATTAGATCTCAGGTAGCAAGTACAACGACCTTGAAAAAGTAGTAGCACGGTGTGGCTACCATGGAAAATTACCGACCAAAGTAGCATGTGTACTGCCTTTGACCAAAGAAATCCGCTGTGTGTGGTCAAAGTTAAAAACTCATACTACGAGTCACACATGGTCTGAGGGGGAAAAAATGGTTTGGGAACACCAGGTATCAACTAGCAAGCACAGGAACCTTCAAGAAGTACCTGCACGGTGTGGCTACCATGTACAATGACCAACCAAAGTAGGCATGTGTCGTTGACCATGACCAAAGAATGTCACGATGTGTGGTGAACTTTGACAACTCATAACATGAGTTACAAATGGTTAGAGGGGAAAACAATTGTTTGTGAATACTAGGTATCCATTAGCAAGTACAAAGACCTTCAACATGTAGTGGCACAGTGTGGCTACCATGCACAGTGACCAACCAAAGTATGCATATGTTCCTGACCATGACCAAAGAAGTTTACTTCAAGTGGTCAACGTTGACAACTCACAACAAGAGTCACAGACAATCAGAGGGGGTAACAATGGTTTGGGAACACCAGATATCAACTAGAAAGTACAAAGACCTTAAGTACGTAGTGACACAGTGTGGCAACCATGTACAGTGATAAACCAAAGTAGGCATATGCCACTAACCATGGCCAAAAGAATTTCACAGTGTTTGGTAAACATTGAAAACGGATACCACGAGTCACAAATTGTCAGTGGGGGAAAACAATGGGTTGGGAACACTAGCTATCAACTAGCAAGCACAAAGACCAGCAACAAGTATTGGCACAGTGTGGAGTGTGTATAGTGACCAGCCAATGGATGCATACATCACTGACTATGACCAAAGAAGTCCACTATGTGGGTTCAATGCTGACAACTCACAAACACGATTCACAAATGGTCAGAGGGAGAGACAATGGTTTGGGAACCCTATTCATCTACTACAAAGGAAAAAAAACTTCAATACGTAGTGGCACGGTGTGGCTACTATGCACACCAAACACCCAAACAAGGCATATGTCACTGCCCATGACCAAAGAACTTCAGTGTGGGTGGTCAGCGTTCACAAAACATAACACGAGTCACAAATGGTCAGAGGGGGAAACAATGTTTTCAGAATATTAGTTTTAAACTAGCAAGTACAATGACCTTGCATAAGTAGTAGTACGGTGTGGCTACCATGGACAATTACCGACCAAAGTAGGCAGATGTACTGCCTTTGACCAAAGAAATCCGCTGTGTGTGATCAACGTGGACAACTCATAATACGAGTCACAAATGGTCAGAGGGAGAAAAAATGGTTTGGGAACACCAGGTTTCAACTAGCAAGCACAGGGAGCTTCAATAAGTAGTAGCATGGTGTGGCTACCATGTATAATGACCAACCAAAGTAGGCATGTGTCACTGACCATGACCAAAGAATGTCAGTATGTGTGGTCAACTTTGACAACTCATAACACGAGTCACAAATGGTCTGAGGGGGGAACAACGGTTTTTGAATACAAGTTATCAATTAGCAAGTACAAAGACCTTCAATATGTAGTAGCACAGTGTAGCTACCATGCACAGTGATCAACCAAAGTATGCATATGTCACTGACCATCACCAAAGAATTTCACTTCATGTTGTCATTGCTGAAAACTCACAACAAGAGTCACAGGTAGTCAGTAGAGGCAACAATGATTTGGGAACACTGGCTATCGACTAAAAGGCACAAAGACCTTCAGTACGTAGTGACAAGGCATGGCAACCATGTACAGTGACAAACCAAAGCAGGCATGTGCCACTAACCATGACCAAAAGAGTTTCACAGTGTGTGGTCAACGTTTAAAACTAACAACGCAAATCATGAATGGTCAGAGGTGGAAACAATGGGTTGGGAACACTAGTTATCAACTAGCAAGTACAAACACTTTCAACAAGTAGTTGCACGGTGTGGCTAGCTTGCACAGTGAACAACCAAAGGATGCATACGTCACTCAGTATGACCAAAGAAGTCCACTATGTGTGGTCAACATTGAAAACTTTCAACACGAGTCATAAATGGTCAGAGGGAGAAACAATGGTTTGGGAACCCTATGCAACAACTAGAAAATACAAAGAACTTCAATACGTAGTGGCACGGTGTGGCTACTATGCACACGGAACAACCAAACTAGGCATATGTCACTGACCATGACCAAAGAATTCCAGTTTGGGTGGTCAACGTTCACAAGCCATAACACAAGTCACGAATGGTGAGAGGGGGAAACAATGGTTTCGGAAATTTTTTCTCAGGTAGTAAGTACAATGACCTTGAATAAGTGGTATCACGGTGTGGCTACCATGCACTGTAGGCATATGTACTGCCTTTGACCAAATAAACCGCTGTGTATGGTCAACATTGACAACTCATAATACGAATCACAAATGGTCAGAGGCGGTAAAAATGGTTTCGAAACACCTAGTATCAACTAGCAAGCACAGGATCCTTCAAGAAGTAGTTGCACGGTGTGGCTACCATATGTAATGACCAACCAAAGTAGGTATGTGTTGTTGACCATGACCAAAGAATGTCACTATGAGTGGTCAACTTTGACGACTAATAACACGAGTCACAAATGGTTCGAGGGGTAAACAATGGTTGCTATACTAGTTATCGATTAGCAAGTACAAAGATCTTCAATATGTAGTGGCATAGTGTGTCTACCATGCACAGTGACCAACCAAAGTATGCATATGTCTCTGATCATGACCAAAGAATTTCACTTCATGTGGTCAACGCTGACAACTCAAAACAATAGTCACAGATAGTCAGAGGTGGGAAAAATGGTTTGAGAACACTAGCTATCAACTACACAGCACAAAGACCTTCTGTACGTAGTGACACGGTGTGGCAACCATGTACAGTGACAATCCAAAGTGGGCATATGCCACTAACCATGACCAAAAGAATTTCACAGTGTGTGTTCAACGTTGACAACTCATAACACAAGTCACAAATGGTCCGAGGGGAAAACAATGGGTTGGGAAAACTAGTTGTCAACTAGCAAGTACAAAGACCTTCAACAAGTAGTGGCACGGTATGGCTAGCGTACACAGTGACCAACCAAAGATGAATACGTTACTGACTATGACCAAAGAAGTCCACTATGTGTGGTCAACATTGACAACTCATAACACGAGTCATAAATGGTCAGAGGGAGAGACAATGGTTTGAAACCCTATGTATTGACTAGAAAGGACAAAGAACTTCAATACATAGTGGCATGGTGTGGCTCCTATGCACACCGAACAACCAAACTAGGCATATGTCATTGACCATGACCAAACAATTTCAGCATGAGTGGTCAACATTCACAGCCCATAACACGAGTCACAAATGGTCAAAGGGGGAAACAATGGTTTCAGACTATTAGTTTTGAACCAGCAAGTGCAAGGACCGTCAATAAGTTGAAGCACGGTGTGGCTGCAACGCACAATGACTGACCAAAGTAGGCATACGTACTGCCTTTGACGAAAGAGGTCCACTGTGTGTGGTCAATGTTGGCAGCTCATAATAACGGGTCACAAATGGTCAGAGGGGGAAACCATGGTTTTGCAAGATCTGGTATCAACTAGCAAGCACAGGGACCTTCAATAAGTAGTGGCACGGTGTGGCTACCATCTACAATGACCAACCAAAGTAGGCATGTGTCAATGACCATAACCAAAGAATGTCACTATGTGTGGTCAACTTTGGCAGCTCTTAACACGAACCACAAATGGTCACAGGGGGGAACATTGGTTTGTGAATACTAGTCATCAATTAGCATGTATAAAGACCTTCAATGTTTAGTGGCACAGTGTGGCTGTCATGCACAGTGACCAACCAAAGCATGCATATGTCACTCACAATGACCAAAGAATTTCACTTCATGTGGTTAACGTTGACAACTCACAAGAAGAGTCACAAATAGTAAGAGGGGATAACAATGGTTTGGGAACACTGGCTATCAACTAGAACGCACAAAGACCTTCAGTATGTAGTGACACGACGTGGCCACCATGTACAGTGGCAAACCAAAGTAGGCATATGCCAGTAACCATGACCAAAAGAATTTCAAAGTGTGTGGTCAACGTTGAAAACTCATAACACAAGTCACAAATGGTCAGATGGAATAACAATGGGTTGCAAACACTAGTTATCAACTAGTAAGTGCAAAGACCTTCAACAAGAAGTGGCACGGTGTGGCTAGGGTGCACAGTGACCAACCAAGGGATGCATACGTAACGTACTATGACCAAAGAAGTCCACTATGTGTAGTCAACATTGACAACTCATAACACGAATCACAAATGGTGAGAGGGAGAGACAATGGCTTGGGATCCCAATGTATTGACTATAAAGGACAAAGAACCTCAATGTGTAGTGGCACGGTGTGGCTACTATGTACATCAAACAACCAAACTAGGCATATGTCAGTGACCATGATCAAAGAATTTTAGTATGGGTGGTAAACGTTCACAACCCATAACACGAGTCACAAATGGTCAGGGGGGAAACAATGGTTTTCAAATATTAGCTCTCAACTAGAAAGTACAACGACCTTCAATAGGTAGTAATACGGTGTGGCTACCATGCACAATGACCGACCAAAGTAGGCATATGTACTATCTTTGACCAAAGAAATCCGCTGTGTGCGGTCAATGTTGACAACTCACAGTACGAGTCACAAATGGTCAGATGGGGAAACAATGGTTTTGAAACACCACATGTCAACTAGAAAGCACATGGACCTTGAATGAGCAGTGGCACAGTGTGGAAAAAATGTACAATGACCAACCGAAGTAGGTATATGTCACTGAGCATGACCAAAGAATGACACTATGTGTGGTCAAATTTGAGAACTCATAACACAAGTCACAAATGGTCAGAGGAGGAAACAATGGTTTGTGAATAGTCGTTATCGGTTAGCTAGTACAAAGACCTTCAATATGTAGTGACATAGTGTGGCTACCGTGCACAATGACCAACCAAAGTATGCATCTGTCACCGACCATGACAATAGATTTTCACTTCACGTGGTCAACGTTGACAACTCACTTCAAGAGTCACAGATATGCAGAGGGGGTAACAATGCTCTGGGTACACTGGCTATCAAGAAGAAAGCACAAAGACCTTCAGTATGTAGTGACACGGCGTGGCAATCATGTACATTGACAAACTAAAGTAGGCATCTTCCACTAACCATGACCAAAAGAGTTTCACAGTTTTTGGTCAACGTTGAAAACTCATAACACGAGTCACAAATGGTTAGAGGGGGAAACAATAGGTTGGGAACACTAGCTATCAACTAGCAAATACAAAGACCTTCAACAAGTAGTGGCACAGTGTGGCTAGCATGCAAAATGACCAACTAAAGGATGCAAACGTCATTGACTATGACCAAAGAAGTCCACTATGTGTGATCAACATTGACAACTCATAACAAAAGTCACAGATGGTCAGAGGGAGAGACAATGGTTTTGGAACCCTTTGTATTGACTAGAACGGACAAAGAACTTCAATATGTAGTGGCACAGTGTGGCTACTATGCACGCCGAAAAGCTAAAATAGGCATATGTCACTGACTAGGACCAAGGAGTTTCAGTATGGGTGGTCAACGTTCACAACCCATAACACAAGTCACAAATGTTCAGAGGGGGAAACAATGGTTCCGGGATATTTGTTTTCAACAAGCAAGTACAATGACCTTCAATAAGTAGTAGCACGGTGTGGCTACCATGCACAATGACAGACCAAAGTAGGCATATGTACTGCTTTTCACCAACAAAATCTGCCATGTGTGGTCAACGTTGACAACTCATAATACGAGTCACAAATGGTCTAAGGGGAAAACAAAGGTTTTGGAACACCAGGTATCGACTAGCAAGTACAGGGACCTTCAACAAGTAGTGGCACGGCGTGGCTACGAGGTACAATGACCAACCAAAGTAGGCATGTGTCACTGACCATGACCAAAGAATGTCACTATGTGTGGTCAACTTTGACCACTCATAACACAAGTCAAAAAATGTCAGAGGGGGAAACAATGGTTTGTGAATACTAGTCATCGAGTAGCAAGTACAAAGACCGTGAATATGTAGTGGCAAAATGTGGCTACCATGCATAGTGACCAACCAAAGTATGCATGTGTCACTGACCATAACCAAAGAATTTCACTTCATGTGGTCAATGCTGACAACTCACAACAAGAGTCACACATTGTCAGAGGGGGTAACAGTGGTTTGGAAACACTGTCTATTAACTAGAAAGCAGAAAGACCTTCAGTATGTAGTGACACGGCGTGGCAACAATGTATAGTGACAAACCAAAGTAGGCATATGCCACTAACCATGACCTAAAGAATTTCCCATTGTGTGGTCAACTTTGAAAACTCATAACACGAGTCACAAATGGTCAAAGGGGGAAACAATGGGTTCGGAATACTAGTTATCAATTAGCAAGTACAAAGACTTTCAACAAGTAGTGTCACGGTGTGGCTGGCATGCATATTGACCAACCAATAGATGCATACGTCACTGACTATGACCAAAGAAGTACACTATGTGTGGTCAACATTGACAACTCATAACACCAGTCACTAATGGTAAGAGAGAGAGAGACAATGGTTTGGGAACCCTATGTATTGACTAGAAAAAACAAAGAACTTCAATACGTAGTGGCACGGTGTGGCTACTTTGCACACCAAACAACCAAACTAGGCATATGTCACTGACCATGCCAAAGAATTTCTGTATGGGTGGTCAACGTTTACAACCCATAACACGAGCCACAAATGGTCAGATGGGGAAAACAATGGTTTCAAAATACAAGTTTTCAACTAGCAAGTACAACGACCTTCAATAAGTAGTAGCACGGTGTGGCTACCATGCACAATGACCGACCAAAGTAGGCATACGTACAACTTTGACCAAAGAAATCCACTGTGTGTGGTCAACGTCAACAACTCATAATACGAGTCACAAATGGTGAGAGGGGGAAACAATGGGTTGGAAACACCAGGTTAAAAAGCAAGCACAGGGACCGTGAATGAGTAGTGGCACGGTGTGGCTACCATGTACAATGACCAACCAAAGTAGGCTTGTGTCACTGCCCCTGACCAAAGAATGTCACTATGTGTGGTCAACTTTGACAACTCATAACACAAGTCACAAATATTCACAGGGGGAAACACTAGTTTGAAAATAGTAGTTATTGATTAGCAAGTACAAATACCTTCAATATGTAGTGGCACAGTGGGCTACCATGAGCAGTGACCAACCAAAGTATGCATATGTCACTGATCATGACGAAAGAAATTCGATTCATGTGGTCAATTTTGACAACTCACAGCAAGAGTCACAAATATTCAGAGAAGGTAACAATGGTTTGGGAACACAGGCTATCAACTAGAAAGCACAAAGACCTTCAGTATGTATTGACACTGCGTGGCAACCATGTATAGTGAAAAACCAAAGTAGGCATATGCCACTAACCATGACCAAAAGAATTGCACAATGTGTGGTCAACGTTAAAAACTCATAACATGAGTTACAAATGGTGATAGGGGGAAACAATGGGTTGGGAACACTAGTTATCATCTAGCAAGTACAAAGATATTCAACAAGTAGTGGCACGGTGTGGCTAGTGTGCACGGTGACCAACCAGAGGATGCATACGTTTCTGACTATGACCAAAGAAGTCCGTTATGTGTGGTCAACATTGACAACTTGTAACACAAATCACAAATGGTCAGAGGGAGAGACAATGGTTTGGGACCCCTATGTATCAACTAGAAAGGGCAAATAATTTCAATACGTAGTGGTACGGTGTGGCTACTATGCACACTGAAAAACCAAACTAGGCATATGTCACTGATCATGACCAAAGAATCTTACGATGGGTGGTTAACGTAAACAATCCATAACACGAGTCACAAATGGTCAGAGGGGGAAACAATGGTTTTGGAATAATAGTTTTGGACTAGCAAGTACATCGACCTTCAATAAGTAGTAGCACGGTGTGGCTACCATGCATAGTGACCAACCAAAGTACGCATATGTACTGCCTTTGACCAAACAAATCACTGTGTGGTCAATGTTCACAACTCATAATACAAGTCACAAATGGTCAAAGGGAGAAACAATGGTTTGGGAACGCCATGTATCAACTAGGAAGCAGAGGGACCTTCAATAAGTAGTGGCATGGTGTGGCTTCAATGTACAATGAACAACCAAAGTACGCATGTGTCACTGACCATGACCAAAGAATGTCACCATGTGTGGTCAACTTTGACAAGTCATAACATAAGTCACAAATGGTCAGAGGGGGAAACAATGGTTTGTGAACAATAGTTCTTGATTAGCAAGTACAAAGACCTTCAATGTGTAATCGCATAGTGTGGCTACCATGCACAGTGATCCACCAAAGTATGCATATGTCACTGACCATGACCAAAGAATTCCACTTCATGTGGTCAACGTTGACAACTCACAAAAAAAGTCACGGATAGATAGAGGGGGTAGCAATGGTTGGCAACACTTGCTATCAACTAGAAAGCACAAAGACCACCAGCACGTAGTGACACGGCGTGGCAACCATGTACAGTGCCAAACCAAAGTAGGCAAATGCAACTAACCATGACCAAACGAATTTCACATTGCGTGGTCAACGTTGAAAACTCATAACAAGAGTCACAAATAGTCAGAGGGGGAAACAACGGTTTGGGAACACTAGTTATCAACTAGCAAGTACAAAGACCTTCAACAAGTAGTGGCACTCTGTGGCTAGTGTGCACAGTGACCAACCAAAGGATTAATATGTTACTGACTATGACCAAAGAGGTCCACTATGTGTGGTCAACATTGACAACTCATAACACGAGTCACAAATGGTCAAATGGAGTGACAATGGTTTGGGAATCCCATGTATCGACAAGAAAGGACAAACAATTTCAATACGTAGTGGTACCGTGTAGCTGCTATGCACACCAAACAATCAAACAAGGCATATGTCAGTGACCATGACCAAAGAGTTTTAGAATGGGTGGTGAACATTCACAACCCATAACACGAGTCACAAATGGTGAGAGGACGAAACAATGGTTTTGGAATATGAGTTTTCAACTAGCAAGTACAACCATTTTCAATACGTAGTAGCACGGTGTGGCTACCATGCACAATGACCGACCAAAGTAGGTATATGTACTGCCTTTGACCAAAACAATCCCCTGTGTGTGGTTAACGTTGACAACTCATAATACAAGTCACAAATGGTTAGAGGGGGAAACAATGGTCTGTGAACTCCACGTATCAACTAGAAAGCACCACGACCTTCAATAAGCAGTGGCACGGTGTGGCTACCATGTACAATGACCAACCAAAGTACGCATATGTCACTGACCATGACTAAATGATTTCACTTCATGTGGTCAATGTTTACAACCTACAACAAGAGTCAAAGATAGTCAGAGGGGGTAACAATGGTTTGGGAATACAACCTGTCAACTATAAAGCACAAAGACCTTCAATACATAGTGACACGGCGTGGCAACCATGTCAAATGACAAACCAAAGTAAGCAAATCCCACTAACCATGACCAAACTAATTTCACACTGTGTGGTCAAGGTTGAGAACTCATAACACGAGTCAAAAATGGTCAAAGGGGAAAACAATGGGTCGGGAACACTAGTTATAAACTAGCAAGTAAAAAGACCTTCAACAAGCGGTGGCATGGTGTGGCTAGCATGCACAGTGACCAACTAAATGATGCATACATCACTGACTATGACCAGAGAAGTCCACTATGTGTGGTCGACATTGACAACTCGTAACACGAGTCACAAATGGTCAGAGGAAGAGATTATGGTTAGGAAACCCTATGTATGGACTAGAAAGGACGAATAACTTCAATAAATAGTGGCACGGTGTGGCTACTAGGCACATTGAACAACCAAACTAGGCATATGTCACTGACCATGACCAAAGAATTTTAGTATGGGTGGTCAACGTTCACAACCCATAACACAAGTCACAAATGGTCAAATGGGGAAACTATTGGCCTGATGGTGAGTGTGCACCCTGGAGGGTCCCTAGCAGTGGCTGGTTCACACCACCAACTCTTTTTGGAGAGACTGAAATTGTGGAGGCAACTAGTTCCAAGGATGGCAGAAAACTGGTCAGAGGTTGAGGAAATTTTTTTGGCCTCAATTGACTGGGAATGAACACTTGGTCAAAGCTCACAAGCAGTGGCATTTCATACCCACTGATCTAAGCTTTCCACAACACCAAAACATGCCAGATTTGAAGCTTCCTAGCAGATTCTATGGCTTCTAGAGTGTCTATTGGTAGGCTGTCCTTTTTCCCACCTAGGAAGGCATCCCTTGCCTCCTCTAGAAGCTTCTGCCCCTTCCTAGATTCTTCAGCTTGCTTCTAGTAGGAGGGAAGGTGTCCAGAAGACAAAGACACCTCTAGATGCTTTGTAGGACAAGTCACCCCTTCCAGAATGTGTGCCACCTTCCTGGACCCTCACCTGGCCTTCTAGAATCTTAAAGAGGAACTCTAGAGGTTGAGCTAGCTTCCTGGTATCTATTTTCCACCTCCCTTGAGGCAGGGAAGAATTTCATCTTGTGGAACTTGAACCCGAGCCCCTGCCTCTAGAGGTGGACACCATTATCCACTAAGCCACAAAGGCTTGTCATTTTCCTGTTCCTTTTTGGAGTCACTCCTGCCATGGTGTGGAGAATCACTCCAACAATCTCCCCCTTGCGCATCACCCATGGCATTTTTCCATGCTCAACCTGCAACTCAAGAGGCTTGGGAAAGCCCATGATCCATACCAATAGCATCATGCCTGTCCTTGGGTTGCGCCTTTGTCATGGCATCAGCAAGCATGTGCTTTGTGCCGCAGTGCACAAGCACCACATCACCCTTTGCAACGAGGTCTCCTGCAAAGTGATGCCGGATCTCCATGTGCTTGGTCCTCCGGTGTAGCACAGGGTTCTGTTTCAGGCTGATGGCACTCATGTTGTCAACATTGAGTGCCGTTGGCTTCTTTTGCGACACCCCAATCTCCTTGAGCAATCGCTGCAGCCAAAGTTCCTCCTTTGCGGCTTCCGCGAGCGCAATATACTCCGCCTCAGTGCTCGATAGAGCCACACTTTCCTACTTCCGGCTTGCCCAAGACAGCTTCACCACCAAGTACAAAAATATAGCCTAATGTTGACTTGAGGTCATCAACATCACCTGCCCAGTCAGCATCAGAGTAGCCAACCAACTCGAGGGAGTCAGTCCGGGCTCCCCCTCCAAACACAAGGCGCAAATGTATCGTTGCCTTAAAGTAGCGGAGGATTGTCTTCACCGCTTGCCAATGTAGCGGCCCCGGATCAGCAACATAGCAGCTCACTTGTCCTTCAGCAAAGGCAAGGTCAGGCCGTGTCGCCACCGTGGCATACATTATGCTGCCAACTGCAGACTGGTACGGTACTCCAGCCATCTCCGCCTTCTCGTCCTCCGTGCTCGGGCCCATGCTCGTGCTTAGCTCACATGTCGTTGTCATAGGTGTGCCAATGGGGTTGCACTCCTCCATGTTGTAGCGGCGGAGCACCTCCTACACATTTTTTTCTTGACCCGTCTCCAGCGTGCATGCTTTACGGTCCCTCATGATGGCGATGCCCGCGTAGTACTCAAGCTCGCCCATGTCCGTCATCTTGAACCAGCCGCCAAGCTATTGCATTAGGCTCTTGAGCTCCCCCTCATCCAAAGACACAAGGATGAGGTCATCCACGTAGAGGATGACAATGTGGTGGAGTCCTGGCTGATTACGCATGTACACGCTGTGATCGGCCTTGCAGCGCTTGAAGCCAAGCTCACCCATGAAACTATCCATCTTGAGGTACCACATGAGCGGAGCTTGCTTCAGTCCATAGAGCGCCTTGCGAAGCCGGAACACCTTCCCTTGCAACGCATCCACCCCCTCTGGCACCTCCATGTAGACTTCCTTGTCCAGGTCACCATTGAGGAACACGGTTTTCACGTCCATTTGGTGGATTTCGTAGTCGCGTGCCGCTGCCACCGGGAGGATAGTACGGATCGAGGCAAACTTGGCAACTGGTGCAAAGGTCTCATCATAGTGCTCCCCTTTTCTCTGGGCATATCCTTTCGCCACCAGCCGCACCTTGTACCGCTCCACCTTCCCCTCCTTCATGAGCTTCATCCGGATGATCCACTTGGAGCCGATGATTTTCTTGCCCTCCGGCCGGTCAACCAGCTCCCAAATGCCGTTCTCCTCATGGGAGGCAAGCTCATATTGTATTGCTCCCTCACACTCAGCCCCATCCTTCAGCTGCACTGCCTCCTTTACAGATTGAGGCTCCTCTTGCATGAAGAAGGCTTCTGCAAACCCAGTCCAAATACCCTTATCGGCATCATACCTTTTTGTCCTTCTTCGCACACGGTTTCTCGTGCGAGGCTCTTGAGGCGGTTATTGTTGTTGCTGTCCCCTTTTGGCGCCATCCTCTCAAAGCGCCTGCTCCCCCTCTCTTGGAGACCTTGGAGACATCTGTCGACTCCCCACCTCCACGTCCATCTCCGGTGCTTTGTATTCCTCATCCAAACTGGCTGGAATAAAGTCTACCGCTCGCCCATCCCTCAAGCGACCAAGATAGGCATATGTGGTCAACGTTGACAATGCATACTATGAGCCACAAATGGTCAGAGGGGGAAACAATGATTTGGGAACACCATGTATCTAATAGCAAGCACAGGGACCTTCAATAAGTAGTGGCACGGTGTGGTTACCATGTACAATGACCAACCAAAGTAGGCATGTCTCATTCAGCATGACCAAAGAATGCCACTATGTGTGGTCAACTTTGACAACTCATAACACGAGTTGCAAATGGTCAGAGGTGGAAACAATGGTTTGTGAATACTAGATACGGATTATCAAGTACAAAGACCTTCAATATGTAGTGGCTTAGTGCGTCTACCATGCACAGTGACCCACCAAAGTATGCATATGTCACTGACCTTGACCAAAGTATTTCACTTCATGTGGTCAACGTTGACAACTCACAACAAGAGTCACAGATAATAAGAGGAGGTAACAATGGTTTGGGAACACTTGCTATCAACTAGAAAGCACAAAGACCTTCAGCACGTAGTGACACGTTGTGGCAACAATGTACAGTGACAAAACAAAGTAGGCATTTTCCACTAACTATGACCAAAAGAATTTCACATTGTGTGGTCAACGTTGAAAACTCATACCAAGAGTCACAAATGGTCAGAGGGGGGAACAACAGGTTGGGAACACTAGTTATCAACTAGCAAGTACAAACACCTTCAACAAGTAGTGGCATCGTGTGGCTAGCGTGCACAGTGACCAAGCAAATGATGCATACGTCAATGACTATGACCAAAGAAGTCCACTTTGTGTGGTCGACATTGACAACTCGTAACACGAGTCACAAATGCTCACAGGGAGAGATAATGGTTTGGGAACCCTATGTTTCGACTAGAAAGGACAGATAACTTCAATACGTAGTAGCACGGTGTGGCTACTATGCACACCAACAACCAAACTAGGAATATGTCACCAACCATGATCAAAGAATTTTGGTCTGGGTGGTCTACGTTCACAATCCAGAACACGAGTCACAAATGGTCAGAGGGGGAAACAATGAATTTGAAACATAAGTTTTCAGCTAGCAAGTACAACGACCTTGAATGAGTAGTAGCACAGTGTGGCTACCATGCATAATGATCCACCAAAGTAGGCA
Organism: Penium margaritaceum; assembly: GCA_023375785.1. NCBI lineage: Eukaryota > Viridiplantae > Streptophyta > Zygnematophyceae > Desmidiales > Peniaceae > Penium > Penium margaritaceum. The sequence continues at coordinate 165,357 of SZWC01004129.1, forward strand.
TACGTACTATCTTTGACCAACAAAATCCGCTGTGTGTGGTCAACGTTGACAACTCATAATACGTGTCACAAATGGTCAAAGGGGGAAACAATGGTCTGGGAAGATTAGGTATCAACTATCAAACACATGGACCTTCAATTAGTAGTGGCACGGTGTGGCTACCATGTACTATGGCGAACCAAAGTAGGCATGTGTCACTGACCATGACCAAAGAACTTTGAAAACTCATAACAGAATTCACAAATGGTAAGAGGGGGAAACAATGGTTTATGAATACTAGTTATTGATTAGCAAGTACAAAGACTTTCAATACGTAGTGGCACAGTGTGGCTACCATGCACGGTGATTAGCCAAACTATGCATATGTCACTGATCATGACCAAAGCATTTCACTTCATGTGGTCAACGCTGACAACTCACAACAAGAGTCCTAGATAGTCAGAGCTGGTAACAATGGTTTGGGAACACTGGCTATAAACTAGAAAGCACAAAGACCTTCAGTAAGTAGCGACACGGCATGGCAACCATGTACATTGACAAACCAAGGTAGGCATATGCCACTAACCATGACCAAAAGAATTTCACAGTGTGTGGTCAATGTTGAAAACTTAAAACATGAGTCACAAATGGTCAGAGGGGGAAATGATCAGTTGCGAACACTAGTTATAAAATAGCAAGGAAAAATACCTTCAACAAGTAGTGGCACGGTGTGGCTAGCGTGCACCCTGACCAACCAAAGGATGCATATGCTACTGACTATGACCAAAGAGGTCCACTATGTGTGGTCAACACTGACAACTCATAACATGAGTCAGAAATGGTCAAAGTAGAGACAATGGTTTGGAAATCCTACGTATCGACTAGAAAGGACAAACAACTTCAAGACGTAGTGGCACGGTGTGGCTACTATACACACCAAATAACCAAACAAGGCATATGTCACTGACCATGACCAAAGAATTTCAGCATGGGTGGTCAACGTTCACAACCCATAACATGAGTCACAAATGGTCAGAGGGGGAAACAATGGTTTTGAAATATTATTTTTCAACTAGCAAGTACAACGATTTTCAATAAGTAGTAGCTCGGTGTGGCTAGCATGCACAATGACTGACCAAGGTAGGAATATGTACTGCCTTTGACCAACGAAATCCGCTCTGTGCGGTCAACGTTGACAACTGATAATACGAGTCACAAATGGTCACAGGGGGGAACAATGGTTTGGGAACTCCACGTATAAACTAGCAAGCACCAGGACCTTCAATAAGTAGTGGCACGGTATGGCTACCATGTACAATGACCAACCAAAGTAGGCATATGTCACTGACCATGACCAAATAACTTCACTTCATGTGGTCAATGTTTACAACCCACAACAAGAGTCACAGATAGTCAGAGGGGCTAGCAATGGTTTGGGAATACGACATGTAAACTAGAAAGCACAAAGACCTTCAATACATAGTGACACGGCGTGGAAACCATCTACAATGACGAACCAAAGTAGGCATATGGCACTAACCATGACAAAACAAATTTCACAGTTTGTGGTCAAGGTTGAAAACTCATAACACGAGTCACAATTTGCAATAGGGGGAAACAATGGGCCGGGAACACTAGTTATCAAGTAGCAAGTACAAAGACCTTCAACAAGCAGTGGCACGGTGTGGCTAGTGTGCACAGTGACCAACTAAATGATGCATACGTCACTGAGTATGACCAAAGAAGTCCACTATGTGTGGTCGACATTGACAACTCGTACGGGGATCACAATCGGTCAGAGGGAGAGACAATACTTTGGAAACCCTATGTATCGACTATAAAGGACAAATAACTTCAATACGTAGTGGCACGGTGTGGCTACTATGCACACCAAACAACCAAACTAGGCATATGGCACTGACCATGACCAAAGAATTTCAAAATGGGTGGTCACGTTCACAACCCATCACACGAGTCACAAATGGTCAGAGGGAGAAACAATGGTTTCGAAATATTAGTTTTCAACTAGCAAGTAAAATGACCTTTAATATGTCGTAGCACGGTGTGGCTACCATGCACAATGATCGACAAAAGTAGGCATGTGTACTGCCTTTGACGAAAGAAATCTGCTGTGTGGTCAATGTTGAAACCTCATCATATGAGTCACAAATGGTCTGAGGAGGGAATGATGGCACAATTCTGGAAAAACTCAGGCACAACTCTGGCACAACTCTGGCAAAACTCTGGAAATACTCTGGCACAACACTTGCACAACTCTGGCACAACTGTGGCACAACTGTAACAAAACTCTGGCCCAGCTCTGGCACAACTCTGGCACAACTCTGGTACAATTCTGGCACAACTCTGGCACAACTCTGGCACAACTCTGGCACAACTCTGGCACAACTCTGGCACAACTCTGGCACAACTCTGGCACAACTCTGGCAATACTCTGGCACAACTCTGGCACAACTCTAGCACAACTTTGGCACAACTCTGGCACAACTCTGCCATAACCCTTGCACAATTCTGGCACAACTCTGACACAACTATAACACAATTCTGGCACACCTCTGGCACAACTCTGGCACAGCTCTGGTACAACTCCAGCATGACTCTGGCACAACTCAAGCACAACTCTGGCACAAATCTTCCAATACTCTGGCAACACTCTGGCACAACTCTTGCACAACTCCGGCACAACTCTGGCACAGCTCTAGCATAACGCTGGCACAACTCTGGCACAATTCTGGCACAACTCTGGCACAACTCTGGCAAACCTCTGGCACAACTATGGCACAACTCTGGAAAAACTCTTGCAAAACTCTGGCATAACTCTGGTACAACTCTGGCATAACTCTGGCAAAAATCTGGCACAACTCTGGCACAACTCTAGCACAACTCTGGCACAACTCTGGTACAACTCTGGCACAAGTCTGGCACAACTCTGGCACAACTCTGGTACAAGTCTGGCACAAATCTGGCACAAATGTGGCACACCTATGGCACAACTCTGGCAGAACCCAGGCACAACTCTGGCACAACTTTGGCACATGTCTGGCACAACTTTGGCACCACTCTGGCACAACTCTAGCACATCTCTGGCACAACTCTGCCACAATTATGACACAACTCTGGCACAATTCTGGCACAAATCTGGCACAACTCTGGCTCAACTCTGGCACAACGCTGGCACAACTCAGGCACAGCTCTGGCACAACTCTTGCACAAATCTGGCACAACTCTGACAAAACTATGGCACAACTCTGGCACATCGCTGGCACAACTCTTGCACAACTCTGGCACAACTC
>SZWC01004130.1:11141-39598 GCA_023375785.1 Penium margaritaceum
GGTGGTGGTGGTGTGGGGGAGAGATGTGGAGGGTACGAACTTCCCATCCATTGGGAGGGAACCTATGATTGCAGGACCAGGCTGGGTACAAAGGAAAACTAAAACCCAACCATCTTTTCTTGATCTCAAAGGCGGGCGTTTTCGCTCGATCGCAATATCCGCGTGGGAATGATGACCCCATGAGGAGCAACGGCAACCCACGACGAGAATCGCCGTTTCCTCTCATTTCTCAAACTTGGAGCATCTTGTCAATTTTTTGTCCGATGTGGGGGTGGGTCATCAATTGATTCTTAGAAGACATCAAACAACTATCGTACTATCGACTAGAGTCATGCGGGTTTGTCAAGAGGAAGTTTTCATCGCTGTCGTAAGCATGATTTTCTAGTAATGTCTTCGAAAGCGGTCCAGTTTGACTGTGAAACTGATCTTGAACATACACTTGTATGTGAGAAATGTTTGAGCAATTGTTTCTATTAACTCTTTCAACCAATCATGTTCGAAGTATAGGTGGAAGCGAAAAATGTGATGTACTACGTTAAAGAATGTGGTTCAATCAGCTTAGAAATGAAATGTAAGGCTTGGTCCGGCCCAAGCCTTTCTGGACATGGAACATGAGCATGACTGCTCAAAACGGACACTACATGTACACCAGGCTCCATACATCCGCAGTCTATGGGGAGTGTTCTGCCCCCCTGCTTTCTGCTGTTCCTTTGGCTTCTACGACAATGACTCCAACAAGACACGCGCTGCTGAAGTCACCGGACGATTCCAAGCTGGGGGAGACAATTAATGTAACAGACTGTTTGCATGGAATCGGCTCACTGATGAACTTACCCACCACCACTCGTGCAAATGCAGCCTTTACAGTCAACTTTCTGTGGCAGTTATCTCATTGCGACACCTTGAGGCTGCACTTCATGTGGTGCAATACGCTCTCTCTCCACCCCACGTTTAGTCCTGTACTTCAAAGCATAGTCCTCAGTTGTTGTTGATGGTTTTACGACACTGAGTGGGCTCATGGTGCACATGCATGCGATCACTGAAGCTACGTTTTCTTGGTTTTTGTGTGGAAACGTGTGAGGCTTTCTGGCTTTGCCGCCTCCTGCAACTGGCGCCTGTTCCTATAAGCTGCATCACTTTGCGATTTGGCAATCGGAGCACCAAATCCACTGTTGGAAATGATGACATGCTTCACTCACGCACGAAACACATTGATGTTGAGCATCATTTTGTTCGAGAATGTATTACAGCCAACTTGGCTTGGGTTGTGTGGATGGACATACGCTCACAGCCGGCTGACATTCTTTCAATGGCACTCAGGCGAAGCATCTTCAAGTGTGATGTTCATCGTTTGGTTTCCTTTGTCCCCATGAACCCAACTGAAAATTGTCACCCTGCCTCTATTCTAACTGATACTGGCTTGTCTTGACATGTGTGAGTTGTGTGTACTAGTTATGGGGGAGTGTTCATCTTTTGGTCAAGTTGTGACCCATCACAGCAATGATGCTCTCTTGTCTTGCTCCACATGCTCGTTCCCCTACCGCAATGTGTACATGAGGGGAAATGGGTCACCGTGCTGAAACTCTTTCCACGTAGTGGGAGACATGTGTGAAAGATGATGTGTTTCTTGTTGCAACCTGCAAGCAGCGGCTCTCGGTCACACGATGTGTTTCTTTCAAGTGACTCTTCCTCATGGGAGCTCTGGCCCCGAGACTCTTTAGGATGCTAGAGCCATCTCCAAAACTGGGTGTTTAGTTTTAGGGGATCGATCGTGTTGGCAAGGCGGGTGATGATCCTGGGGGGGCGGCCTGGCCATACTAGTCTTACGTCATGGTGAGCAGCCATCCTCGGCTTTATGCATAAAAGGTCGGTTTCGACCTCTAGGTGGCGGTGTGAGGTCAACGTGCTTCTTGCATGGCCGGCACCATGCTCACCGGGTCTCTTCACAAAACCCCTGCCGCTCGTTGTTTGCTGACTAACTGTTGAGCAAGCAATGTTTAGTATCTTCTGCATCCATTACATGTTCTCTGTGGGACTCTTCCCATGGTCTTGCATATCTGCTATGCTACATCCATGGTTTTAGCAACCTGAATGTATAACTACACACTGCCGGTCTTTTGTCTCTCACTTTGGGCCTGCCTATCCTTTGGGGACAAGGTCTTGGTCAAATTCCTATGGTGGCTGTTAGGTTGGCCGGCTGGTACCTTCTGAGTGCGGCTCTAGGCTTCAAGCTTACTTTTAAGTTGGTGTTCTATGTAACTATGGCCACTTGGCCAGAGCTACGTAGAGCACAAGAGATTCTTCAAATTTTGGCAAGGCACCGTAAGGATCCATGGGGACAAACTTCTAGGTAAGGGAATAGACAAAACTACCCAAGCGATGTTCTGTATGAGAGGTTATGTTGTGAGGTTTGCAACTTGACAGAAATCGCTGAGAAATGAGGAGATATAGAGAACACATAAACAGAGGGGGAGGGTAACCTACTGCTTCCCTCTCACAAAAACGCGGACGCATCTTCGATGTGCACCTGATGCTCCCACTTTTGTAGATTACATGAACTGTACACCTAATCGTGTGTTAGTGTCAATGGTCAGTCTGTGGCTCTTCACACATGGAATGCTCTCTTCTGTTGTAGCACAAGCGTAAACTAATATACAGGAGATAAAATTCCATGCAAACTATTGGAGGTCTAGCACACAGGGTCAAGTCCACTGTAGATGAAATTAGTGCCTCCAATCAATACCACCACGCTACCAAGATGTGGTCCATGACCAATGAGAAAAACTGTGGAAGCTTCCTAGCTCTACTGCCGCCGACTTGGCAGCACAGTAAATTGATTTGACGCACTAGCATGCAAGGAATGTACATGAAAAGCAAGGGCCTGGATAGGGGAGACGCGCATACTCTCATAAGCTTCAATGGTTTTACTCTGCAACGACAAATGAAAAGTGACTAACTTTTAGTACAAGTACATGCTGCAACGTACGGTAGGTGACACATACGGCAAGACCAATTTTTCCTCAACCCCGGTCCAAAACCACTGCTTTAGCCATAACTTACTGCATAAGCATCCAAATATAGAACCTTCTAAGCTGACGGATGTGGAGTCTTCAGTTTGGCACAGTAACTATACACAAGCATAGGTCTGTGATTGATCAGTGGACACACAATGCCAAAGCGTGCAAATTGGACCCAAGGAAAACATACTTAGAAAAATGTAGAGACTTTAGTAAAAGGAAAGAGTACCCCAACAAGTCCCTTGGATGCCATGGTAGCTGTCCTGTAGCATTTAATGGGTGGATCGCCACTTGATGGTGCTCTGGCGTTAGCTCAGACTGCATCAAGTATCTACACATGCATGAGTATGGTCAAGTGGTCATGGACAACTATTTGTACAGACAAGGATGGCTCACATCACGAAACTCCCCCAGGATCCGATGTCCATACCATATAAAACTGACAGTGTGTGCAACAAGAAGCTTAACATTCCATACACATATACCCCACTTTCACCCTTCCTAAGGCAAGGGAAGAAATACAACAGAGTGAATAGCCACCATGAACTTTCCGAACTCCACCACCTTGGTCAATAAGTGAGCCCGCTGCATGTCTTTCTTGACCCACATGACAGAAAACACAGGTTGCTCCACCAAATAAAGCACTAAGTGATGCTCAACACTAACGTGCTTCACGTGTGCATTGAACACACTAGAGTTCTTAGCAATGGCTAGAGCATTCTGGTTTTCATATCGCACAACGATGGAATGATAGGACTAACATAACACACAAAAAAACTGGTATAGTCACATTGCTTCATCAGTCCTAGTCCCTAAAGCAACATACTATGCTTCTGATGAGCTATGTGTTTAGCCCTACTTTCCTGTCATGGAAGCGGCCGGTTGAGGTGGTGATGATGTCATCATAACAGGTATATGCACATGTTTTGATGTGCATATTTTATCTTACATGAGAAACGATGCAAATTCAATTCAAGAACTAGGTCATTCAGCACAGGAACAAGAAAGATATGGCCGTGCAAATGTAGGAGCTCACCTCAGGAAAACAGAAAACGTATTGGTTTCAACCTGAACATGGCTGAGCAATTTTCTCGCTTACTTACGTAGAAGGGTCCCTGCATGGACGCTGAGGCGATAAGACAAGGTTCATTGGGGGCCACGGACACTTCGGGATGGCGGCTAGAGGTGCATATGCAAGCAAGGGTGCCTTGGACGGTCATGATCCCCGCTAGAGGTGCTGCTAGTGGCAGTCACATGTGGAGCAAAAAAACAGCCATGAATCAGCCATTGCTTCATGAATTGAGGTATTTTTTGGTGCATTGAAAACGTTACAGTGTGTACTACATGATGCATGTGCTATTCATATGATTACGCCTTGGTAGAAGGCTTCAGAGTGCTGAGGGGCTTTTGGCTAGCTCATAGGGCTAGTACATAAGGAAGCTTAGAGGTTGTTCTAGGGATGCCAAACTTACCCATGACATTGTACATTGCCTTCTCATGATATCTCAAGTCTAAGGATTCATTCCTTGTCCAAGATTCATTTTACTCCAAGAATTTCCTTCCACACGTCTATTCAATTCTACAAGTCGTCTGTAGGATACCTTGGTGCAAACGCCGTTGGGAGAGTCTCATGGCGGGAACCTTAGTCACTGGCAATGGTCTTGTCGCTAGAAGAGGGTAGTGCAAAATCTCAGGAATCGTCCCACACACCAAGGGGTTGAGGGTAGGAGGTTTATCTCAAGGGCTCCGCATGTGATTGTCACACCAAGCACCCCTTGGTTTACATTGCCACTACACCACAAAATAACTGTGTTACAAGGCAGGAACACGTAGCATGTCACAAAATGCCCATAAGGATTCCAGGACCACTGGTTATACATATAGCCGTGGATGACCATCAATACTGTCGACAAAAGCAGAGTCTAAGATACAGTACATATGACCACCTACCGCACCATTAGCACTGTCGCATAAAGGGCTCTTGCACAAGTACACAATGATAAATGCGCAAGGAGGTTGACAACAAAGGCAATTATGGGCCAAGTGGCTGTGGTTAAGTATATCGGAGAGCCAATGCAGTACATTTTTATGGTAACGTCCACTGTCTAGGTGAGTTGTGCTCAATTAACCACATTCAAGATCTTCTGCCCGTCAAGGTGATGGGTGTGGAGGCTTTGGGAACTGCACCAAAGATTTCAAAACTACGTCAGTGGCATGTTTGGTGCACCAAGAGTTTCTACCACCTACGGTCACGTAGGATCTCTATCCTGAAGAATATGGCAGTATGACCAAGGTCCTTCATCCTGTAGGTAGCATACATGAGTACCTTAGCCTCTTTCACAGCCATAAACAAAGGAGTTGCAACCAGACATCCTTTGTTTCACAGACATAAACAAAGGAGTTGCAACCAGACATCTGAACATTCAATCGCCATTCAATATGTTCAGATGTCTGTCCAAGGAAAAGGGAGTTTTCGACGTTGCTCTTCATGTAGCCGGCTCAAGCCTATGAATTCCTGGTTTTAGAGCCGAGATGACTACTTGAGGTCGTGTAAGGCCTTGGACAAGCACCATACCTTGTTGAAGATCTAAAAACCAAGTGGTTGGACCATCTAGATCTCCTCCTCTAGAGTGCCATAAAGGATCATGTTGTTCACATCTACCCAGTGTTGCTCCAAGTCGTGCTATGCAATAACACCTAAAAGAGCACAAGTTATGGGCACAAGGCAAACGGATGTTAAGTTGTCTGTGAAGACATCACCTTTGACATGTGAGAATCCATTGGCCAAGCAAGCCTTGTATCCATCCAATTATTCATTAGGATTTACCTTCTAGCAAAGAACCCACTTGACCTGCATGGCCTGTTACTTAGGCAGAAGGTCTTTAAGCTCATAAAAGCCATGCTCTCTACTTGATTCAAGATCATCCTCATAGTCAATGTGCCACAAGACCGTGTCCTGCTTTAAGAGCCCTTTTTTTAACGTGCTTGGATCAGGCGCCATCAAGGGAAGCTTTGGGTGGGCAGGACATGTCCGGTGTGAATCCAATCACAAAAAGGTTGGCTATGATATCGCAATCAACTCAGAGCTCACGAGAGACCAGCTCAAAGCCAACAGGGAATGCTCAGTGCACCTCACTATAGTCCACTGGACACTAAGGCCAAGGGCCTTTGTGCCAGGCTCGCCACTCTCAACACTACGAGCATTGCGTTTGGGCATCCAGTCAACAGCCTGCTAAGCGCAAGGGGAAACGGTCAAAGATGACCATTGGGCTCGTAGGAGAGGCCAGAGGCCGAGCTGCTCACCTTGAGTTACAGAGCAAGTAGTGGGGACAATGCCACAGGGATTGCAGACTCATACGCAGACGGAGTGGGTGTAGTCATAGGATATGCATGGACTTGTGCATGAGAAGTGGCAAGTTCATATGTAGGTGAGGCAGGAGGGACAAACAGAGGAACCAACAAAGGAACACGACCTGGTGTGCCAATGGGGACTTGTGCTAGCACAGGATTAGGTGTGCTAGTGGTGACTCACCCGAGCAAAGGATCAAATGTGTGAGTGGCGGCTGATGTAGGCATGTGATCAGGTGTCTTGCTGGAGACTTATTAGCTATTAAGCTAAAAACGTCTTGCAGAGAAGATGCAAAATAAAAAGGCTCATAAATGTTTTTACTCCTTGTACAGGCATGTGTCATTCACTCCCAATTTAGTTTTGCATACTCTTCACCTTCAAGAGTACTAACGCCTTGCCATTGCATCTCAATAAGAGCTGAAGATATCAATACGCAAAAGAGAATCATGAAAAGGTTGATTAATCAATATGCAATAAAAATTATTTCATAAATTTCTGTCAATTTCTAGAACTCAAAAGCACATTCTTGAGCCATGGGCTTGAGTAAGCCACACATAAGCATCATAGTGCCAAGGTGGCAGACCAACCATATTGGTTCCGAGAAGCTACGGACTTCCTTTCTTGGAAGCTTCCTTCATAACCAAGACGTGCATGGGGGCAGAATCAAATGCATGGCCAACTCAACAAAAAGGCCAGGTTAACCAGTCACCCACATGGTGTACTCAAAGGTCATATCTCACATGAGACAGAGCATAAGTGAGTCATCCCACAACAGATTGAGGGATCATACCTCCACAAGGGGGAGAGCATCCTTGGACCATGATACAAAAGTGCAAGGGGCACAAACATTAAAGAAATCTCCCCCTTCAACCTTGCATCAGCTGCAGTGATCAGTCTTTGTCACCTGCATTGACCATTGCAATACCTTGCATGCTTGCCTGATGGATATCCTTGTCAAGTGGCTTTCCAAGGATGTTGGCCCCATTCATCTTGGTACCAACATACTCAAGCACCTCTGTCTGCGTGCAGACCATGTCCGGAGCATAGTGGTAATGGATTTCAATGTGCTTTGTGAGCTTGGAGAGGAGTGGGTTCTTGGACATGTCCGTAGCACTCATGTTTTCTATCTTGATTTCTCTTGTCGCTGCATGTGGTATCTTCATCTCAGATTGCAAGCTATGTGGCCACTACATCTCTTCACACACCTAAGCCGAGGCAATTCACTTTTCTTCAGCTATTGACAGAGAGACGCAATCCTGCTTGCAGCTAGCCCAACAGATAGTACAATCATTCAGCATACACACAAAGCCTGAGGTGGATTTTCTGTCATATATCTTGCCTTCCCAATCAGCGTGACGCAGATGAAGTGAGACAAAGTAACTTGAGGTAACACATGATGCACTTCACAGCCTGCTAATGTAGTGGAAACGGGATGACAACAAACCGGCTCACCTGCCTAACAGCATGGGCTATATCTGGTCAGGTGGTAGCCACGGCATACATCAGAATATCCACTGCAAACTAGTATGGAATGCCTAACATGTCAGTTTTCTCAGCTTCTTTGGATGGGGGCATTGAGATGGAGAGCTTACACTCTGGGCTCATGGGTTTGCCAGTATGCTTGCAATCTTCCATGTCGTAACGGTCAATAATGGAGTCGATGTCTTCTATTTGGTTCAGGTTGATCGTACCTGTTGCACTATCATGATTGATGGAAATTCCAAGGCAGTAGTCGAGAGGAACTATGTCCTTCATCTCGAATCTTCCTCTCAACTACCTCTCGAGTTCCTCTAGTAGCTCTTTAAGGAAGAGCAAATCATCAGGTTATCAAAATACAAGGCAACCACTTTAGTTCCTTTGTTGCTCTCATGCACAAAAATGATACGGTTGGTATCATAATGCATGAAGGACTCCTTGGCCATGCATGTATCCATATCATGGTACCAATGTCTTAGGGCTTGTTTAACCACATAGAGTAATTTCACCAACGTGCACATTGTATCCTCAGGATTATCAATCCCCTCTGGCAACTCCATCAGCACCTCCTTGTCATGTTCTTCCATATAGAAAGGTTTTCCTGACATCCATCTAGTGGAATTCCATTCTCCCGGCAGTAGCAGTGGGGAGCATTGATTGGATGGAGGAAATTTTCATCCCAGGAGCAAAAGTATCATCGTTCTCTGCGCCGAGGAATCAAGAGAAATCCTTTGCTACCATCCAAGTCTTTTGCTTGTCTGTCTTGCCATTCTGTTTCCTTTCAGCACCCACTTGGACCCCTCCACGTGAACCACAGCAGGTCTGTCCACCTGAACCCATGTCCTATTCTCCTCAATCGAGTTGAGCTCACTGTGGATTGCTTCATTCCACTCTGCTTTTTCAGGCCGAGTGAGGTCCTCAGTGATGTACGTTGTCTCCTATTGAACCTGGAACTAATTGTTAAAGCCTGTCCATTCACCCCTATCTGCGTCATTATGCAGTCGATGTGCTTTGAGACGTGAACCTACTCCTTGGACCTGCTGGTTGTTGCCGCTATTGTGGAGGATACATGTCAGCTTGGTCCTTGATGATGGGAGAGGCATCCCCCTCATGGTCAAGAGGGTCAGCCACGCCAGACTCAAGGTCTGATTCCTTCGATTTTTCTTCATCAGCTCCTCTCCCTGTCACACCACTCACCCCATGCACGTGCCTATGTGCTAGTGCTGTGTCTCCCTCCTCAAGGAGCATGAGCCACTCTTCCTGTCTAGAAGTGTTCTTAAGTTCCAAAAGCTCTCCATTACCCATAGATCTGAGGTGGACATCCATGTGTTTGCGATGGATGACCTCCTTGGTCGCACAGTCTACCGAAGAAAAAAATGTTTTGTGCTCTTGCATCTAGCTTTCAAGGACCCTCACCGACCTGAACCTTGGCAAAGCCAGTGCAACCGAACACCTTTAGATGGAAGGCGTATGGCTTCATGCTTGACCATGCTTCTTGTGACGTCTTCATCTGCTCCTTCTTGCCTCTCCTTCATACAAGTGCTTCAGGTGTGATGTTCAAAAGATAGGCAGCCATATGTACTGCTTCAGACCAGAACCAAAAAGGAAACTTGGTATCAAAGAGCATGCACATTGTCATATTGAGGTGGGTCTGCTTCATCCTCTCTGCTATTCCGTTGCCTTGAGGTGAGTAGGGGGTGCTTTTCAGGTGTTTCATGTCCTGTTCCTTGAGCCACTCTCGGCAAGCTTAGTGCTCTCCTCCATCATCTTTCCTGAATGCCTTTACGTTCTTACCACTTTGCCGCTCAACCATATCGACAAAGGCTTGCATACTTTCCTTCACCTCATTTTTCTTTTTGAGAAATACACCCAGACCTTGCACTTGTGGTCTTCAATGCAGGTTATGAAGTATCTGCTCCCTCCATTGGATGGTCTGCAAAAGGGACCACACAAAATCAGAGTGGGTCAGATCCAGGGGTATAAGAGCACGCGAACCATTGCACTTCGAAGGTTTCTTCTTAGCCTCTTCCTGAAGACACAGCTAAAAAAAGTTCCTGGTAGCTTTTTACATCTCATCACCTAGCTCTATCCAATGAACTAGCTCTTGCTTTTCCATGAGAACCAATGTGTGTTGAGTCACGTGCCCAAATTGCATGTGCCAAAAACTCTTGGTGCAAGTGTGTTTGCTGGTTGGTGCTTTTACTTGCAATTATGCTGCCGTTTCTTTCACTGCCACTACTTTTGCTGCTCCAACATGCAATTTATCATTAAACTCTCTGTTGCTGCTCTCCTCACCATTAATCTCGGCCAAAGATTCATCCTTTGATTTTATAGTCTTGGTCCGTAGGAATAGTCTATCACTGCGAGGAACTTGTGTAACAAATTTCTTGGCTTAGTAGGAGATGTCAATGTCCTTGGTGGGGGGAAATCATTGCTTCATTTTTTTTAATACCTCTATCATACCATGGAAAACGATCTTAGAGATGAAGAGCAGGTTGGCTGTGAAGAGGGAAGTAGACAACCTCCTCGAGGTTGAGATATGAATGTGCACCATTGACACCCACTGTGACCAGCTTGTCACCAATCCACTCAGCTGCCACAACCTTGCCGTTGGTGAACTTTAGCTATTGCTGCATGGAGAAAGAGATATTAAATATCTCTTTTCATACAGTTGCGACTGTAACTGTACAACCGCTAATGTGTGAAATGACTCAGGGTTGTACAAAGAACACAAAAATGGGAAGAGCCTTCTTTTTGGGACTGACCCATGCCAAAGTTTCATCACCCTCCTTTGATGGTGCCCGGATGATTTCGTCATGGTATCCTAGAAAACCTCATCATCCTTGATTATTTCAGACTGTATTCCAGAGAGAAAACCCCTCTACATCAAACTTGAGACTGGAGGAATGGTTCCCTGGTTCTTGTTTTCTTGCCATCCCTCAAACTACAGCTTATTCGCTGCCACTGCAACTGCAACTGCAACTTTTGTTGATGCTAATGCACTTTTTTTGATGCCGTTGTTGCTCAAAGGGGACAACTGCTTGCCCTATTCAGGGCAAGCAGAACAGATGTAGGCTCATGTAGCTTGATGTAGGTTAGTTTCAGCTATGAAGAAGGAAAGTTGCATACATGTTGCAGTACCCTCCTGCTCATGTCGACCTGCAAACAGAAGTGTTGGATGAGAGAAAACACACTCTCACTTCTTGTGAATTAGTCATTTCATGCGTAAAAACACTCTAACCAGAGGTGTGGGCCCATGACCCTTCATTAGCAATTGAGTTAACAACCTCCGGCAAAGAAGTAGCAAAACCAAAAATCCCATAATGATTTTTGTACCTTCTTCCTTTGCAGGTATGTGTTATACACCTCTAGCTTTATCATGCATACAATTCACCTTCAAGAGTATTAACTCCTTAGCATTACATCTCAAGAAGAGCTCAAGTCGTAAGTATGCAAGAGAGTAACAATCAAGAAGTAGTTGATCAGCATGCAAGAAAAGTCCTTCCGTAGATGGTTTTCCAGTCCCAGATCTCAAAAGCACAGTCCAAAGCCATGTCTTAAGCCAGCCACATCACCAATATTCTTGTGCTCTGGGCTTGACACATAAGCACCCTAGTGCCAAGGTAGCATACCAACCGTGTAGCTTCCAAGAAGATGTGGACTTGGCTAATTCAGCAAAATGGCCAAGTTAACCTGTCACCCACATGGTGTACTCACAGCATACAGAGCATAAGTGAGTAACCCTACAACAGATCTAGGGATCATTCCTCCACAAGGGTCAGAGAAATCCTGGCCCCCCCTACAGCATTGAGCAATGGGCAAGCATATTCAACTGGAGTGATGTAGGAATAGGACCAGGTGTTCGAGTAGGGACTGACTATTCAACTGGGGACACTTTACCCGCAGACATGATGGCGTGGTTGTCATTTTCTGGAGACCGAATAACATACATGGGAGCAAGGACAGACCCATCCAAAAGCCTAGACTCCCCTATCCGCCGGGATGCCATACAAGTGGGAACGTAGTTGGTGGTCAGTGAATGAATGCTGGACATATGCCTCACTTTGATTCTTCAATCCATCAGGATGTCAAGTGTGGGAATTTGGTTGGTGGTCAGTGAATGCATGCTGGACACATGCCTCACTGACATATGTCTCACTGTGATTCTCACTTATGCACACACGCCCTCGAATTTGACACTTGTCATTGATGTACACTTACTGTTGAATAGTAATAATCCAATTCTCCCATCCACATTCTTCTCGGTGTAATTGTTGTCACTCCCGATGTTACGCCGAGCACAACATGGATGGTTCACAGGCAAAAAGTGCAGAGTAGAGGACAATTCATGGATTTGGGACAGATGGATCATATCTTATCAAACAATAAATGTGCTTCAATGACAAGTGTCGAACAAGTTGAGTGCACGTAACGAATCATGAAAATCACAATGAGGTATGTGTTGGGTCTCAGACGCTCGGGTCAAGCAACGCATGCGATATTGTGAGTGGTTGCTATGAGAAACTCCACCAAGAAGGCAAAGTGTTTTGAGATTTTTGAGGCGCATTTTCATAAAATTCTACACCCATCAAGAATTTGACTGAACAACATCGGAACATCAAGACGATTTGTGATACTTCTGACGACCCTTCTGGAAATTGGTCTAGTGGATTAGAACCTCGGAAGTAAACCACCGGAGGTCGGGGCAGGTGCCAGAACGCCTCGGCCAAACGACGTAACAATCTTGAGGCCTATGCACGGTGGGCCATGAATGTGAGTAAAGAAATTCCCACTATGTTTTTTTGGGAAATTTTATTTTTTGGACATAACCTTCCCCCTCCTCTTAGCCTTAAACGTCCTGGCACATTAGCAGACGTAGGTCGGTGATGCCTGTTGTAGCCTTCAATCAGATGATCAACGTTTCAGAGGTTGTCATAGGACTCCTAGCTGTTATGCGTGACGTTGTTGCCATGCCACTTGACCAGATACTCGGGCGTAATCCCACGGTGTTTATGTCAAAAGATGTGTTCAATCACGTACTCCAAATCACTGTCCACTTTTGTTGGAGGTGTGGGAGAAATTTCCTGGTCAGAAGATTGCATGCTAGGGTCCAATTTTTTTTTAGCTTGCTGACATGGAAGAATGGGTGGACCGCGATGAAGTCGAAAAAAAACATGGAATTTGCATTTGCTCCATCTCAGACGGGCCCAACCATCAGGGTTTGAGCTTTGCAAGGTCTTGTCCATGGAGTTTGATGTTTGCGAGGTTGAGTAGGATGTGATCGCCAGTACTGAACACATCGTCGCTGTGATGATGATCTGCTGGTCTGGCATGTTTCCTCCCAAACACACGCGATACCCCATAGGCGGATGTCGACCCTGGGAACATTACTCTGGCTTTGGAGTCCCGCCCGTGTGGCAGGAAGTTTGCCAAAAACTACCTCCAACAGAATTTAACCTGTTGTAGTGGAGGTTTGGGAGTTGTATGCGAGTCCGGCTGCCGGCAGTTTTGCGGTCCAATTAGCGCCGTGCAACTTGCATGAAGTGCAGAGAAGTTGTTTGCGCGTCTGATTGGTTCACTTGGTTTTTCTGTCGGTTTGAGGATAGAATACCATTGATTGTTGGATCTGACTGCCATAAACTGTCAATATTTTGTACCAGAAATGGCTAGTGAAGTAGCCATCTCTGTCACTGATGATGGTTCGTGGCACACTGTGTTACTTCATGATCTGAAGTAGAAATAGCCCCACTGTTCTTGATTCTTTGATTGTCATCATTGTCAGAATGAAGTATGATACTTTGGAAAGCTGGTTCACCACCACGAGGATTGCGTCATAGACCTTTAGAGTGATAGGAAACCCTGTCACAAAGTCCATGTTGACCCACCCATGGCTCCGTCGAGAAAAAGTGGTTCGAGTAATCCTGGCGGCCTCGTGCGACGAGATTTTTTTTGTCTCTAACAGGTGTCACAAAGATTACCCTACTGCCTGATGAATTCGTTGT
This sequence comes from Penium margaritaceum, assembly GCA_023375785.1. Lineage (NCBI taxonomy): Eukaryota > Viridiplantae > Streptophyta > Zygnematophyceae > Desmidiales > Peniaceae > Penium > Penium margaritaceum. Next base: position 24,986 of record SZWC01004130.1, read on the forward strand.
CTAAAATAATTTATTACTTGTAGTCTTGATTCGTTTTTGGAATAAATATTTTCTTGTTATTAAAATTAACGAAATCACTTCTCTTCGTTGTCTTAAATTCTTTTTCTTTCGCTGGGAAAAGGTCCAGCTCGAACTTTGTCCTGCCAATTTCCGGTGTCAACACCCAAAAATTGGGCGATCGTGTGGCCGTCCGAGGCCACGCGATCGCATTTTGGATTTCGTTTTGTCCTTGAGTGCCGAACCTTGTTTGAGGAATTAACTAAACGTATTCGTTATTTGGGGAGAATATCTAACGTGTAGCCAAATAAAAGAATTCGTGGTCCCAAATAATTATTTAAAAATGAATTTGGTCTACATCATCAAGCAGTAGGGTATCAAACTGCCAATTTGGTCTACATCCGATTCCACCAGTAGTACTTTGTTGGCTTCTTGAGAGTCTTTTCCTCGCCAAAGTGTCTGCCAAGATCTGTGTCGTGTCATTCCTCTAATAGTATCCATTGTAGATCCTTGTTTGATGGTACGACGACCTGGCAAGTGCATCCCCATCGCCAGTATGGGTTTTCGACCCAAAACTTGGTCTTGTCATACGTGCCAAAATCCTCGTAGCTATTTTCAAACAACCTCTCGAGGTTTGACAAGCAACATATTCATCTCAGCCATCACGTCTGGTTGCCGACTCAGAATATCCGCTGGGATTGTTTTTCTAGGCTGGTATCTGATGTCACAGCTGTATTGGGATCGAGGAACTCCATCCATCGAGTTTGTTGACTGCTCAGATTTAGCCCTGTCTTGCGATGTCTGAGTGCGTGGTGGTTAGTGAGTGCAGGTGATGCATTGTCAACATTCCAAGTAGCACCACCACGCATGAATTCATAAACCACTACGAGTAATCATTCTACATACGCTGCATAGTCGAGCTGCGGTCCACGTAGTTTCCACAAGATATACACGTCTGGTTCTTCTCCACTACGGTTGTCTTGGAAGAGAATAACTCTGATTGCTTGATTAGACACATCAATGGCCATGACGTAGGTCACCATTAGATCTGCAAACCATAGGCCTGGCACTGAGGTCACAACATTAACTAAAGAAATCAACTTTGTTGTTCGCTGTCTCCCCAACTCCACTTGGTGATTTCACAAGTAGGATCGGAAAGAGTTACTGACTCACTGGCGTAGTCTTTTACAGATTGACGATAGTGATTACAATTGTTCAAAAACACCTGTCTATCCCAAACGTTAGTCGGTGTCAGCCAATGTATGATCGTCTCCACTTTCTTTGGATCCATGGTGATCCGTCCGCCGCCGATGATATGGCCCAGGAACACAATCAAACGATGACCAATATTAAACTTTAAGATTTTTCCATATAATTTCTCACTTTGTAGTATCTCAAGAACTTTTCAGACATGTCCATTATGCTCCTCCTGCGTGTGGCTGTAGACAAGGATGTCGTCAAGATACACGACGACGAAGTCGTTGAGATACAACCAAAAATGTTTTCATTACCATCGTGAATGTTGTAGGGGTACTTATGAATCCAAACAACACAACCGTGAACTTGGATTTTCCGTACCTGGTGCGGAATACCATCTTCTCCATGTCCTTATCAGATATGAAGATCTGATTGTGGCCCATACGTAGGTTGATTTTGGTGACAAACTCCTCCCCCTTCGCGAAATACGTTGGGAAGTCCTGCTGCTCGTGGAAGGGGATAGAGGTTCTTGATGATGATAATGTTCAGCACTTGCTAATCCGCACACATTGCATCTCACCTATTTTCTGCAAAAAGAGAAGGTGTCACATCGGGTGACATGGATAGCCTAATGAACCCCTGACCGAGCATCTCGTCCAACTGCTTCTTGAGTTCAGTGAGCTCGTGGCTGTTCATCCGATAGGTCCTCTTGACTGTCACTCTACCGCCCGGTTTTATGTATATTTGGTGGTTGATGCTTTGTTGCAGAGGTAAATATCAAGGAAGTTTGGTGGGAAAAAACTCCTTCAAACTCCTCGACGAGGCTCCTCCAAAACAGCTTCAAACTTTTCAGTTGTGGAGGCTAATGTGGTTATTTCTACTGCTGTGATTGATTCTCCTTCTCTTGTTTCCACATGGACAAGCAAAACTTGGGTTCTATATCGTAGATGTATTTTGGCCACATCCAATGATATCGGTTGTCGTTTTGCATCTGTTCCAACTTCCTCTAATTCTTCCACCTCTGCTCTTTCCCGTAGCCTCCGCTATGTTGTGGATCTCTCGACTAGAGGCAAGTGTCATCTTGTACCATTGATGCTGATGTAGGCTACACTGCTGCTCCAGTTCACTTGAGGATTGCCTTGGTATAGCGGATCTTGCCTGGGGATGATTTTGTCGTCGTTCATTTGGAGATTTCTTCATATCGTTGCATTGTGCGGATCTAGGATTTGCATTCGGAGAGGTTTGTGAAGTTGACATTTGTATGATCGTCCGTTGACAGTTTTTTTCTTCAAAAAATCCCAGTTCGGTCAACAAACCTAGCATCCAAACCACATCCGTGCTTATAAAGTAGTAAGAAGTTCCTCCATCCAGTAGTGAAGGTACTGTTCTGCGACTTTTAAACACCTCGGTTGTACTTGTAGCACTATTTCCGGTTGGTCGTCCTCGTACCCCTCGTCAAACTTTGTGATCCTAGGTATCCTCGTTTGCAGCGATGTGAGCCACTCAGATGGGCAATCAATCAGAACAAATATTTCTGACAGGATTGGATTTTATGCATCTACTCCAGTTCTTTGCCGTTTTCTTGCTCCTCATCCTTTCTCTACGACTTCCACGTCCCCTATTTTGGCCTGTTGTTGCTGCTTTAAACAGTTGCACAAGATGTGTCACGATTTCTTGCAAGTCCAGCATAGCCGTCAATTGTGTTGATGGACGGCATCAATTTCCAACAGAGATGAGGTTTCTATCAACCGTGACTTTCCTCCGCCACAATATGAAGTATGGCCTTGGGATTGCCACATGTAGGATCCCTACATCCGTACGTTTTAGTCAACGCTGTCGATGTGATCGGCTTCAATGATCATTTAGAGAAATTCATCTTGGATGCAAAAAATGGCAATTGCTCGACTGATTTCACGTTTGAGGCCGTTGTTGTAGTAGAAACAAGGCTCGTCTAGGGCGATGTTACTGTTGTTGGTAACTTCGTGGAAATTTCTGGTGTGTTTTGCCACGTTGGACTGTTGGCAAAGGTGCTGGAGACTTTACCGTACGTCAAACTTCTCGTTCATTTTCTTAAAGAGTGCAAGCATGGAGGGCGTGAAGTCCATCCAATTTTCTAGTGGAGTCAGCGAGTCGTGCTACATTTGGTGGATCTGCTCGAGCGGTAGAATGCCTGCGGTACCGGTGTAAGAGCGGTCGCGCGAGTCGTTAATCCAACTCTGCTAATCTCCTGCGTCCATTGGATGGTCTCTAGATTGGACCACCAAATTCAAGCCGTGCCACGCAGAAGTGAGGCCGTAAGGATACTTTCTTTTTGCCATTTTTATTATAGCAGCAATGAGGTACACCTCCAAATTCGTCAGCTACATCCTAACCGTGGGTCCTTTGGAGTTAAGTGGATCGAACAGCTCAGGAAGTGATGGTCAAGTTTGGGGCTTGCTCAAGAGTTGAAGATTTCTCTTCATGCTTCTGGCGTTCATGCCGTTTGAAGATCCTTCATTCCCACATTCAGTTATAGGAGAAGATGTATGTTGAGGCTCTCGAGTCCTGGCAACTTCCGATACATGTCCTCACTTATACGAGCCTCTTAGCCAGTGCCTCCCATTGTGCCAGGTATCATCCTAGTGGGCAACGGCAAGGTTGAACGCTTTGCCACGCCTGAGGGGTTCATAACTGGGTTGACCAACAGTGTTGATGGTGCTACGCCATTTGCCACAAAAGTTACCGCTACCACCAGGTTTGCCTGGAAAGCGTCCTTGATTGTGCAGTGTTGATCCTCTATCACTGGAGTCTTCAGCGGTTACTGGTGCTTGTCACCGAGTACGCTCCATCTGTTCACCATTGTCACGAGGTTTTCAAACTTGAGAGCCTACTCTGAAGCTTCCCAGCCTTGGTGCTGCTCAAGTGGCGACATTGTCCATTCAACTGAAACACTAGCAAGCAAGCAGGTGGAAGTAATAGCAAGGGTTAGGCTAGTAGGATGCACAATATCTCATAAGCTCCAATAGCTTGGTAATACAGAGAGAAATAAAAAATGAAAATCACACATCATGTATACCAACCACGGTGCACAACAGGTGATGTATGCGGCAGAGTCAATTTGTCCCAAAACTGGCCCAAAATCACTTTTCTTGTCATAACTGTATGCACAGGCATCCAAACACAACACTGTCTGAACCTAAAGATGCAAACTATTGAGCTGGACGCTACAACTAGTCACATGCACAGGACCATCACCAATCCGTGGACACAAAACATAAAACATGCAAATCAGGCTGAAGAACCTCTCCACCGAGAAAACTCTAGCGACTGTAGAAAACTTGCAAAACACCCTAGCAAGCACACAAGACACCATTACAGTTATTTAGGAGCTACTGGTGGATGGGATCACCACATGCCAATGCTCCGACACCAGCTCAATCTGCATTAAGGATTTGCACGAGTATGGACAGGGCCGAGTGGTCATAGAAAGTTGAACAGACAGACAGGGATAGCTCATATGACAACACTCTCCCATAACCTGATGGTACGCATGTCCATGAATGTGCAAAACTGACACAAGTGCGTAACGAGATGCTCAATACTACATACTCACACACCCCACTCTTAGCCACTCTCAGGCAAGGGACAAAGCCTGACACAGTGATGTCGGGCTACCATGAACTTCCCACACACCTTGGTCAAGAAGTCAGCGTGTTGCACGTCCGTGCCGACCAAGGTGACAGAGATCACATAGCATTTCACAAGATCACACACAAGATTATGCTCAATAGTAATGTGCTTTGTGTGTGCATGAAACACAATATAGTTCTCAGAAATAGCAAGGTCACTCTGGTTTTCACAGCGCAAAACAACACAAGGCATAGTCTAACGCAACTCACAAAGTAGATCCTATAACCATACCGCCTCAATAACCCCATCCCCCAGTGCAACATAACATGCCTATGAAGAGCTACATGCAATGCAGTCCTGCTTGGCACTTTTCCACAACACATCGGTGCCACCCAAGGGGAACACGTAGCTTGTCTGACTGCATCTATCAAGAATCCAGGCCCAGTTTATATCTCTATAGTCGTCAACTAACACCAAACACTTTCAGGAAAAGTAGAATCTAAGGTATGGTGCGGGAACCACAAACCACACAGCTCGCACATTTATATGAAGGGCTCTTTTCCGAGGACACTGCAATAACTATGCAAGGAGCTTGATAACAAAGACAATTTTGGGTCGTGTGGTTGTGGCCGAGTACATCAGAGAGCCAATGAGACGCAAGTCAAGATCATGTCCATTCTCTTCCCCAAACTTAATAGATTTTCCACTGTCAGGGCATCCTATCCATCAAGCTTGATGAGGATGGAGGATATGGAAACTACACCAAGGAGGTCAGCAAACTGCTCTCCTGTAATGTGGACGTAATGTGCCTGATGTAGCAAGAGTGTCAGCTATTAACAATGACGTATGATCTCCATCCCAAGGCGTGCTGCTGCAGGACCAAATTCCATCATCTTGTAGGTAGCCTGAAGGACTACCTTGGCCTCCTTCACGGCCTAAATTGTTGGAGACATGTTCAGGAGGTCATCCATGTAGACTAGGATGGCAGTGAAACTATCAGCTGTCTGTCAAAGAAAGAGGGACCGCTAGCATCACACTGCACATATCCAGCAGTGTTAGTGTGATAGTGATCTCCAAGTTCAAATAACAGGATGATTGTTTCAGGCCACACAAGGCCTTGCTCAAGCGCTAGACCTTGTAACCAACCTCAAAGCCTGGTTGCTGGACCATGTAGACATCCTTCTCTAGAGTGCCATGGAGGAACGTGTTGTATACATCCAACTGGTGCAGCTCCCAATCGTGGCTAAAAGAAACTCCAAACAAGGTGCAAATGGTGGTCACATGGCCCACCGATGCGAACATGTTCATGAAATCCACACTATCAACCTGTAAGAACCCTTTGGCTTTTAAGCGGGGCCTTGCAGCGATCGAGTCAGCCATTAGGCTTCACCTTCTTGCAAAAGATCCACATGGCCTGCACTGCCCTCCACCCAGGCGGAAGGTTGACAAGGTCATAGACAGCTCATGGATGGCTCTCAGCTCATCCTCCAAGAAGTACGTCACAACTTTGCGTCCTCAGTCGAGAGTGGCTCCTTCAACGTGCCTGGATCAGGAAACATCAAGGCCTGCGAGTGATATTGCAATGCACGTCCCCGGAATCTGCCTCACCACAAAAAGATCAGCTGTGATGTTGCAAGTGACCAAGAAGTCACAAGAGTACAACTCGTGGCCTATAGGACACGCTGGATGCACGTCAGTATAGTTTTCCTGGAAACTCAAGACGAGGTCCTTATTGCTATGCTCGCCACTCTTACCACTCCGATTCGAGCATCTAGGCGCTAAATCAGCTATCTGCTGAACCATAGAAGCAAGTGCTTTAAGAATGCTACCAGGCTCACGAGATTAGCCCGATGCTGACATGCTCACTTTGTGCTACAGAGCAAGCGGCTGGGCCACAGCTTCAGGGGATGTGGACTCACAAGGAAGGGAAGAGAATGCAGCATTATCATGGACTGGTGCGACTAGAGATACTGTCACCGGTGCTGGATCATGTTAGTCAGAGGAAACAAACAGAGGCGATGGACCAGAGGTGTAAGAGGGAGTTTACGCTAACACAGGATGAGGTGTGTCAGAGCGGCATGTCGTTGGCATGGGATCAATTGTCCCAGAGACGAATGACGTTGGCACGGGGTCAGGTGTGCCAGAGGGGATTGGCACTGGCACATGGTCATTTGTGCTAGAGGGGACCGACGAGACTACTGGACCCACAGCCAAGATGGTTGGATCGTCAGCAACCAAAGTTTGGACCACAGGTCAGGATGCCCGAACAGTCCCATCCGTAGGACTAGACTCCACCATCCATCGTGAAGCAACAAAAATGAAAACATGGTCCACGGCCAGTAATAGAATGTTGGATAGGTCACGGTAGGTGAGAGCCTCAAATAAGAGAGTGTTGTAAGAGTTGAAAATGCAATGATGAGCGGTGTCTAAAGAATGTCAGGCCTTTGACCATGAGGAGATGTCAAGGAATGTACACATGCAACCCCAAGATAAGACCTTGGACCCCTGTTCGTCCTCCATGTACCATACGAATGCTAGAGACTCCCAGAGTGAGACGGAGTTTGGCACGATGGCCAAACCACAGCTCGTACATCGTGACATGGTTTGGAAGAGGTCCATGCGACAGACTGCTCCAGATCCACGTCATGTAGAAGAAGCCTTAAAATGCAAAGGAATGTGGAAGAACGCACTCAAACCGTATGGTACAGATTGCATCCTCCATGGTGCGGTTCCAGCGCTTGGACACACTATTCTATTGTGGTGTAGCAGGGGCTGAGATTTGGTGATGAACACCATGCTCAGCAAAGAAAATGACCATCACACCTAAGAACTTGTCAACACAATCCAAGTAGAACGTGTGAAGGGTGTGACAAGTCTAGTGCTGAGCCATCACCAACCCGAGGCGGACCGCCAGGGTAGTATCACTCTTGTGGCATAGGCTACGCCTATGCCACAAGAGTGATACTACCCTGACTGGTGACTTCACCCTGACTGGTGACTTCACCCTGACTGGTGACTTCACCCTGACTGGTGACTTCACCCTGATATACATCAGGTTTATATGTTCTCACCCTGACTGGTGGCTTCACCCTGATATACATCAGGTTAATATGTTCTCACCCTGACTGGTGGCTTCACCCTGATATACATCAGGGTGAAGTCACTAGTCAGGGTGAGAACATATTAACCTCAATATGAGAGCGACTCGATTGGCAGGAGGTGGAGAAGATCCCGGTGGACCAATTCTAATGGATGTAGTGCCCAAGAAGTAGAGTAAGGGTAAGTGCCCCAGGGGTGTAACACAAGACATGATACGGGTCAAGAATGGAGGCATGAAGGAAAATGCCATGTGTGTCAAGAGGGGTCACTGCGGCATAGTCACCAAGTACTCAATAGTAAGACCCATCCTTGTGCATGCACAAACAGAGGACAAGCTGAGCTCATGAGCAGGGAAAAAGAGCACAAAAAAATGTACAAGGGTCCAGATGGACCATCAAACCACACTACCCTCACTTCGAGGCAGGCAATGACTGACCAGACCGTGTGCAAACTAAACAAAAGGACGTGGCGGGACCGGTCAGGAAAAAATCACTACGATTAAAGGTGATGTGATGGGTGGTACCGGAGCCAATCATCCAGGTGCCCCTTGACTCACAACCTGTCATTGACACTGAACAACATGCCATAGAACACTCTCCTTCTACCGGACACTCAGGAGAGGGCTTCAGACAACGAGGAACAGCATGGATCTGTGACTCGACAAGCCAGTTGTTACTGTCATGACCATCATCGTCACAAGAAGACTGAGCTCCCCCACATACATCGTCACGGGCAGCAGACACAGTAGAACAAGTAGTGTCGGGACCACTCGGTTGTGACAACACACGTGTACCTCCCTGAGTGCCAAAAGCCAGCAGTTGCTACTGATCTGTGGTTGTACACACCGTGTATCCATGCCTCCGGTGCCATCCGAAGTGATAGAAGGCTGCTGTCACGGTCACCACGCGACCCACTTCAGTGGTGTTGGGAGACACCCGCTGCGCACGTGCAGTCTAGAGGCCACATGTGATCCGGCTTCAGTCGAACGGATGCTGGCATTTTGTTAGTCGATGAGTACCACCGCGGTTGTAGGAATGGACCGAGCGTCCATTACCATTGCTCAATGGTTGTTCCAGCTATTGCTGATTTCCGTTGTGTTTCTTTTCCCCTTCTTCCCTTATGTGGCAATGGCCAATTCCTAAGCTGATGTGGATAGGGAAGAGGAAGAAGAAGTGGAGGTGGAGGAGCTGAGAGGGAGAGGGGTCGCCGGGGATGCTGTCATCACTGTTACCAAGGGGCTGGCATGATTCATCTGAACAGCCTCCTTTGTCCTCGTCCTCTAGAGATGGTATTGTTGGATCCAAGGAAGCAGCTCAAGGGACTCTGAAAGATCCTCTAAGGTGTGTCAATGGATGTAGGTGAAGAGGTCAGTGTACTCCATGTATGCACTGAGCCTAATGTTGTCCAGGACTTGGAGCTAGGACACTTTGCTTGTGCCAAGTCGAATGTAGATGGGCATTGCACACCGCTAGTGCACTGCTACTAAATCTGAATCTCATGGGCACAGGCAATGGAACTCCCTAATGTGGGCAGCCCTAGTCACATGTATCTATGTAGCAAACAAGGTGAGGGCCAACTCCCACCTGCTCCGAGGCTCGGCTCCGTCACCCGTCACAGGTGAACCAAGGAAAGGAGAGAATTCGAGGACCGTCTCCTAGGGAACGGTATAGAGCAGACCAAGCATAGCCTTTGCTACTGTTTGAGTCTGGGGGGTTTCAGCAGTCCGGTACTAGCTTAGGTAATAGGGTCACACTCACTTTGCGTCAGCCCATACCCAGAAGGTACCTCCCAATAGTCAAACCAAGCATCACTGTCATAACTGGGTGGAAATGTCTCAAAATATTTTGATCTCTGCTCTGTGGGGAGGGCAACGTTAGGCACTGGGTGAGTGCCCGTGGAATGGGCAGGTCACCGTAGGAGATGCTCGTCATCCAGCTGGAAGGGGTCTAACGCGCTGGTGCCATTGTTACACCCACGGGTGTGCGCTGTGGGCCGATGTGGAGGCAATATAGTTGCGTGTGAATCTTGTGTGTCCGTGCATCTACCTCATCCTCCTTCGCATCGTACTCCTCAAATGTCTATCATTGCCTCACAATGCAAGTGAATGTAATCGGCTGCCCCAGAAGTGTAGATCTAGCTGCTCCAGGATGAGTTCGCTGTAGTCCACATAGGCTCTGTAGGAAGGTCCGCATGTCCTGGAGAGAGGCTAACTGTTCATGGTGTTGGCGCCTAGTCTCATCCTGAGCTTGTCGTAGGTTGTCAATTGCCTGAGTAGTGGACTCAATGAGCTCAACAAGAAGCTGGAACCAGAGGGATCAATTGGCTCCTGTCCCTTGTCGCCGCCTGGTGCCATGTGGTCACTAAGTATGGGTCAAAATGTCAAAGTTGCCAAGATGAAGAACTGTCAGATTTTCTTGAGGATTTGGAATGCTAGAAAAATTTGATCCAAAATCATTGACATCAGCACACCCGATGATGGAGTGAGCATTTTTTATGCCGGTACAAAAACATGATAGCATAAAAAATGCCGGCATGTTTTGTGCTAGCAAAAAAAAATTTACTCACGCCGAGATCGCGTGGTTGCCTAAAGGGGTGACCACATCACCCTCTCCTCATTGCTACGTAGGGACTACGCACACCTACGGAGGTGCTACATAGTGGTATGCAGCTTCTCTGCAGCTACGCAGTAGTGTTGCTGCGCAGTACCCCTGGGCAGTGACCGCTGCATAGTAGTAGTGTTGCACAAGACAGCAACCTCTGCTACTATTGTGGTTTTGCTACTCCTGTGGCCAATACCACTATTGCCGCGCTACGGTAGCCGCTGCAGTGGTTGTACTTTTGCTTCTGCTACTGTTGATGTTTTTGCTACAACAACTACAGTGTTGGTGTTGCACCGTTGCCGCTTTTCCTGCTATGGCTATGATTTTGCTGCTGATGCTACTATAAATGATAGCTATTGTTGCCTCTGTGAGCTGCCATTGCTCGCAACCGCTGCTAGGAGCTGCTTCTCCTTTTGTCGTTGTTTTGTGGTTTCAAGGATTAATTGGAAATATTTCAGGGCATGCAGACCCATGCAAAAATGAACATGAGCTCTGTCTGTGAGTGCGATGCAAGACGGAAATAATTTGGCTAAGTCTGGAACACTGAATGTGGAAGAACAAGGAGGAGATACAAATGAGCCCCTAGCGGGCTTAAGTAGGGACGCTGGCAGCTAGCCGCACCGGGCCCCATCACCCCCGCTGAACCCAAACAAGTCAGCGGGAAGAATACACTACATACACCACAAGAACAACAAAGGTGGTCTCCTCGAGGCACCGGACCATCTCTCCGAGTGCCCGGGTCTCGACCACCGAGACAACACAAGCAGTGCTAGAAAATCTCAAAATCAGCGTCCAGACATCCAAAACAGCTTTCCAAACATCGGAAGCCCTGCTACGACCATTGGATCTCCTCGTCGCACCGGTACAGTCCACCGGGTGTGCGGGTCTCGATCCACCGAGAAATCTCTTAGCCCCCAACAAGCCCACACGGCTGCTAGAACGCATCGACTGTGTCTCGCCAGCGCTATCGTAGGTACTGGAGAAGTCTCGGTACAGTCCGGAGGCCCGTCGTGTCGTCACGCCCTCCTCTACCATATACCCCGAATGTGGGTGTATCGGTAAACCATTGGAGTCGGTCGTGACCGGTGGAAGCCACACAAACCAACACTCCCCCTGGCTGACATAGCCGTCCACACGAGAACAAATGAACAAAGGTATGGAATAGTAATGTCTGCCAAACCACAATCTGCACCTGTCAACCACACACACACTCATCTGCTACCCATCTAAGGTCTCACTCGACACTGGCACATCTCACCAAGTGTCTGGGTCTCGCCCATGAGAGGAGTGATGCACACGCGCAAAAACCAGTGTAATGCACATCATACACATGTCAGACGGCAAGATGGTCTCCTCGTGACACTGTCAGTACCAGTGCTCGGGTCTCGACCGCTACAAGCAATCTAACACAATAGCATCATGATCATCCAAACACAGGATCATGGGATGATCTCCTCGTAACACGGGTGCAACTCACCACGTGCCCGGGTCTCGACCACTAAGAGCGACCCAGCTCACATGCACATGCCACACGCAGTATAGCCACACACCAAGACACACGATCACATGGTCTCCTCGTGACACTGGTACAACCCACCAGGTGTCCGGATCTCGACCAATAGTGTGCTACCATCCACATGTAGCTGTGTCGGCACGTAGCATGAGCCACACGCCGAATGTTGTAGATGCTCACAGCAGCGCATGGACCTCGCCATGCATCTCCCATGATGTCGCGTCAGGTCGAGGTCCACACAAAACTCCCCCTAGGCAGATGAACTTGGCAACGATGTCCTCGATGGAGATGCTGATGTCGTAGTTGAAGAGATCCTTGGCGATGAGCCATGTGGTGTGTCCATCATGTAGACATAGCTCCCACTGTCACGTGCGAGTCAGCTCCCATGCTCAAAGACAAAGTGGTGTCTCCGGCTATGACTCCTCACGTCAATTTGCATCATCTGGAGAGTACCAGTCCTCGCGTGACTGCCAAAGGTCCCAACTCACAGTCTCTCCTCTCTCTACTCTATCGCTTTGCATCTGTGTACGACGGAGGAAAGGGAATGGGCGAGCAGCACGCAAGCGTGGATGAAGTGGCGGAGCTGGCCTCCAATGCGAGATAGAGCACCTTGAGGCACATGGGTAAGGCTGCACACGGATCCTATCCATGAATCTTCAGATGGATCCGGACCCGGAGGTCGGATCCATAGCCTGGATCCGGATACGAGGAGACGGATCCTGGATCCGCGGATCCTCAGGATTCACGAATCCTTCAATACAGATTCACGGATCTTAGTGTGGCACACATTCTGACAATGATGTTCATGTTCTCACAACTCTTAACGGTGACATGAATTAAAAATTGTCCTTAGGTAAACAGCAACAATGGGTCTCAGCACACAAATGTCATCACGTCTCTTAACATGCAAATGGTCTGATGCAAGGGAATGACAAGACAAAGCTTTTCATGACAGGAACATTGTCCCTTAGGTAAACAGCAGCTATAGGTCTCAGCACACAAATTTCATCCTATGTGCTGAGACAAAGTCTCAGCAACCAACTCGACCATCCCACCTCCCTCTAGGCCCTCTGCACCTCCTGCACCCTCTCCATCCTCCCCGTCCTCTTCGTCTTCCTCATCTCCCTCATCATCTAACTCCATCACCTCACCCTCAGCACTACGGCAACGTTCATTGACCAACTTCTCCTCTGCCTCTAACTCTGGGGCAACGTCACCATTGGGGGCCACCGGGAAACTGACAAGACTTGGATCATTGATCCAAGACTTGAGCAGCATCAGGTTCTCGATGGTCAGGTCAACCAAGGACTGCCAGAAATCTGTGATGATAGTGCTTCCTAGAGAGAAGAGTCTCTCTGAAGGAGTACTCGTAGCTGGCACAGCAAGCAGGTCTAGTGCTGCCAGGTGGAAAGTGGGGAAGGCCGTCTGGTNTCAAGTAGGTCAGCACTCGGCAGTTCCGGCCCTTCTTCGGCTCCTTCGCCCAGCACTCCACCTCCAGCTCTAGGGATGAGGGTGCAACCTGCACTTGGGGTTCTTCGGGTTCTGCAAACATGTCTGCTCCTGCGTCCTCCAGTGCCGCCTCAAGGATGCTCGGTTCTTGCCAAAGTCTGCTGCTACGCCGTGGTTCTGTCTGGCCGCTTGCGGCCTCGGATCCCACTGCTGCACTGGACGCCGTTGCTGCACACAACTTGTACAAAAATGACAATAAGTCAAACTACTTACACGAAATGAGCATACTACAAAGGGACAGCTGAATCTACTTGCCTGTTCCTGCTGCTGCTGTGGAAGATGACGCAGACGTTGAGCTGTTGCTTTCACCACGCCCACTTGCACGTGCTTGGGCACTTGCGGTAGCGGCGGCTGCGGCCACTACTGCAGCTGCAGCCTCAGCTGCCTCGCGTTCCTGCACCACACGGTCATGATAGGGCCTGAGCAGCTCCACGGCCTTGACGTGAAGCTCCGCAGCACTGTTGAGGCCAATTTTGGGATGAACCCGCTCGTAGAAGCGAAGCCTGAATCGCGGGTCCAGGCATGTTGCCAACACGTGGCGTTAAGTGCAGAGGCGGGCGCACTTCTTCAACTTGGGGATGCTGGCCGACAGCCCAGGCTTCAACTCCACCATCAACTGCTCCTTGCAGTCCAGACGCCCAGCAGCACCGCGACGCTTGCTTTTCTTCTCGGCTGCCAAGGCCTTCACCAGCCATGTCTGCATCTTCTCAAGCAGTGAGGCAAAGAATGGGATCACGAGTGAGAGGGTGGGGTATGATGCACCCGAGATGTCGTCCGTAAAGCCCTTAAAGGGCTTCAGGATGACGGTGACCTGTGCGATGAGCTCCCAGTCCTCAAAGCTGGGTTTCAGGTGTGCACCGTCCCTGCCATGCTCCTCCAGCCAGGTGTCAAGAACACTCTTCACAGCAATGACACGTTCAGCCATGTCCAATGCACTGTTCCACCTCGTCTCCATGTCGAGGTGGATGGACTTGTACTTGAGACCCGCGGCCTCAACAGCAGCCACAAGAGATTCCTCACGTGTCGGCGTGCGCGTCACAAAGACAGCAATGGCCCGCACCTGTTGCAGAATGCTTGCCACACGCGGCT
>SZWC01004130.1:40309-55771 GCA_023375785.1 Penium margaritaceum
CTGCCAGCTGCGTCTTGATGCGTTCGCGGTACGCCCGGGCGGCGATGCGGATGGCCCGTGCGATGGTCATGCGCCCTGGTACTGCTGCTGCCGGGTTAGCATGGGCAAAGGCCTTCGCCAACCAGAAGCTTTCTATGGACAAGAACGAAAGGTTCTTGTCCACTGCGTGCTTCCACAGTAGACTGTGGAAGTACTTCTTGTTGAAAAGCACGCCAATGCCCGTCACGCCGCGTGCCAGCTGCGAGTTCTCTGGATTGTTTGGCGGTGCATCTTCTGCCTCTGCAATAGCAACTCTTGCCTCCTCCAGCTTGACAGCGGCAACCATCGCCTTCAGCTCACGGTAGTGGTTGGCATGAATCAGGCGCATGTGTTTCCACAAGGCGCCGGTAGAACCATTCCTGCAGCTCAATGTCACCGGCTTGGTAGGATCCTTCGCGCAAATGAGGCACATGGCGCGGGCGGGTACACCGCCAAGCTTCTTGAAGGAACCCCATATGAAGGAATCCTTCCGCTTGCGCTTGTCACCGACGGCCTCGTCTTCCTCCGAGTCCTCATCTTTGTCGTCAGGTGTGGTTATCTCCTGCTCGGCTGCAGCTGCTTCAGTGGTGGCGTCGTCTTCAGCCATGACGACGGCGTGTGGGTGGACTCGGTGGAAAAACTGAGAACCGTGGAGCTTCACTGACGCCCACCTGCGGGTACTAGTCCCAACAGAGTGGCGGCGATGCAATGGTGCACCGCGTTACAGCTCAATGCGGTGCAACGGTGCACCGCGTTGCTCATCGACTTGATTCGCTGATGTAGCAAATCAACGGTTGAACATACCTCGTTCAACACGTCCGCATGCGATGGATCCACAGCAGTACTGTCGATGAAAGTGGGGCGGTTCCTCATTGGTTCGAACAACACAGATGTCACAATGAACCAATCGTAGTGCACAGAGTGAGTCACTCGACTATGGCTGCCCCAAGAGGACGATTCGGACTGCAGGGCGCGAGAAAACTTGGCAGTTCGAAATGGATGTAAGGCTGCACACGGTTCCTATCCGCGGATAATCAGAAGGATCCGGATCCGTGCAACGGGTCCTACACCTGGATCCGGATCCGGGGTAACGGATCCTTGGATTCACGGATCCTTGTATTCACGGATCCTGGATCCGGATCTTGGGAGTCATGTAAAACGGATCCTTGCATTCACGGATCCTGGATCTGGATCTTGGAAGTCATGTACAACGTGTTGTGCTTCTAAACAGCGTGGCAGTACAACGACGATGTCCATTGACGGATGCCTTTGCCCAAACCATATCCGGCCATCCATGGTGCTGATGAGATTATGGGGCTACAGGTGGTTGGTCAGTCGACATATAAGAAGATATGAGACCAATGAACTGTCAAGTCGCCATCTCCACACTGGCAACTTGACAGGTTTCCCGCGGTTGGTACGCATGATGCATGTGCCAGCCACGCAGACGTGTCGCAAAATAGTTTGCCGGTCCAAAATATGCCGCGCATGTTCAGTTGTTCGATTTCGAATGTGCAAATGAGTGTGATACGCAGATGACTTGAGCCGGACGTCTAGTCAGGATTTTTTACCCCAACCCCCCTCCCTCTGCCGTAGAATCCGGGTCAGGATCCGCAGATACAAGCCGGATCCACAATCTTGGATCCGGAACCGCGAATCCGGATCTGGATCCGGATTCACGGGTAGGGTACCGCGGAGCCCAGGATCCGTGTGCAGCCTTAAATGGATGTAACATGAACGAGTGTTGGGTCCTGAGCGGGACCTCTCAAATTCCCTAACCCCCCCCCTCGCAGATCCGGCCTAGGATTCGTGGAACCCGACCGGATCCAGGAGGGTGGATCCGGATTCGAAGATCCGGATCCTGGATCCGAATTCACGGGTAGGTGCCACGGATCCTAGGATCCGTGTGCAGCATTACACATGGGTGTACCGCCGGAAGAGGAGAGCTGGAGCAACAAACCGGATCACCACTTGTGGATGAAGATGGAGATGGGGAAGGTGATTCAAGTGGATGAAGGTGCGTGATGGCAGCAGAAGAAGGAGGAACGATTATACGGTCGACAGGAGCGAGGATGGCGGAAGCCAAAGGTACGCTTACCTCTCCTGTGACAGTGTCCCCAACGGACGTCATACTTGGAGCTGGTACAATATCCTCCCCGAGTATGGGTGTGCCCGATGCTGCTGGCGGAACGATTGTACCGATAGCAGTGATGCTCCCCTCCTCCGAGATCACTCATCACATGACGTGTCGTCGTAGTGATTTTGTTGTTCTCGGTCCTGTCATGTCTGTCCGTTCCGTCCGTACAGGCTCTGGTCAGTCCTTGCCAGTCCATGGTGTTGGGGTTGTATGTTTCGACGGTCCGTCTAGCCCCTTGTACCTTTCCGACGTGGTTTTTGTGCCTGATCTTGAGCTCATCCTGCTTTCTGTGCGTCCCTGCACACTGATGGGTCTCTCTATGGAACATACCGTAGACTCAACGACTGTGACTGGTACTGACACTCGTAGTGTTGTCCTTCATTCCTCAGTCGTAGATGATCTGTATCGCGTCTCTTGGACCTCCTCCCCTTGCTCCCCTTCCTCCTCCGGTCGGGTCTTTGTCACTGGTGTTCTGTCTCCGGAACACCAACGGTTGCTTCATCGTCGTCTGTGTTATGTGGGCTCTGATAGTGTGTCAAAGCTCATTTGGACACAGCCCGCTCCCGGTCTTGACGCGGCTTCTTTTGAGAAGCCGCCCAAGACCAACTGTCTTTTTTGTGCTCAGGGGAAGATGCATCAATGCACCTATCTTGACTTTCGTTCCCGAGCGCTTCGGCCTCTTGAGCTAGTTCACTCAGACCTCCTTGGTCCTCTTCTGGTCGAGTCCCTATCTGATCGGAGCCGGTATGTTCTGACTCTGACTGACGACTTTACTCGGATGCGGTGGGTCTATTACCTGCG
Organism: Penium margaritaceum; assembly: GCA_023375785.1. NCBI lineage: Eukaryota > Viridiplantae > Streptophyta > Zygnematophyceae > Desmidiales > Peniaceae > Penium > Penium margaritaceum. Next base: position 43,266 of record SZWC01004130.1, read on the forward strand.
TCAGAACAGCGACGCCGCCCTTGCGGTTCGCCTCTGGCTAGTGATGGCTGAGCGTCAGTCCCGTCACACGCTACATACTTTCCGCTCGGATCACGGCGGTGAGTTCCTTGGCGAGATGGATTGGTTCTTTGCTGAGCACGGGATTTTTCACCACGTCTCCGCTCCTCCTACCCCTCAGCAGAACGGTGTTTGCAAGAGCTAGAACCGCACCATGGAGGATGCGGTCCGTGCTATGCAATCTGAGTGCGGTCTCCCTGAGTCCTTTGTCTTTGAGGGTTTTTCCTACATGGCTTGGGTCTGGAACCGCCTCCCGCACGGTCCACTTCCGGACCACATGACACCGTATGAGCTCTGGTTTGGACACCGTGCTGACCTTCGTCTCGCTCCCGTCTAGGGATCCCTGGCCTCCGTGTGGTACACCGAGGACTAGCAGGGGTCCAAGGTCTCACGTCAGGGCCACCTGTGTGCCTTTGTAGGAATTTCCCCACGGTCAAAGGCCTGGAACTTCGGGGACCCTACTCATCGGCACGTCATTGAGTCACGTGACACGCTCTTTTTTCAGTCTCTCACCTACCTTGACCTGACTTCGATCACGGCACTCTCCGCCACACATGTTCCTACCTGTGAGGGTTCTCGGCGGATGGGGGAGACTTCTACGCCAGCGAGCACCTGTCGGCCCCTGACCTTTTGCCCCTGTCGGCCGCATGACCTCTGCTCGAGCTCTATTTGGTGTAGTGGCTCAGCATGACTGGGAACTGCACCAGATGGACGTGAACAATGCGTTCCTCCATGGCTCTTTGGATGAGGAGATTTACGTGGCTCAGCCACCAGGCTTTGAGGACGGTGACAAGGTCTGGCGCTTGTGCAAGTCCTTGTACGGCCTGAATCAGTCTCCGCGGTGTTGGAACCGGGAGATCACCAGCACTTTGACTCGTGCGGGATATGTACAGAGCGAGGTAGATCCCTCCCTCTTCATCCTACCGACACCCGAGCGGTTCAGAGCCATCCTGGTCTACATCAATGACCATCTGATCGCGTCTCCGTCCCTGGAGGCTATGAAGGAGGCCAAGGATGTCCTTCAGACTGCCTACAGGATGAAGGACCTCGGTCCTGCATCGGTGTTTCTTGGTATGGAGATCGTGCGAGATCGCAGACGTCGGACACTGTTGCTGCATCAGGCCCGATACGCACGAGTCATGGGGGAGCGTTTCAGCGACCTTCTTGGTTCAGTGCCCACCGCTTCCACACCTCTTACACCTGATGGGCAGGATGCCCTAAAGGTGGATGATCCCACACAGCTGGGGGAAACAGTGGACGTGACCTTGTACCTCCGTCTCATCAGATCTCTGATGTACCTGGCCACTACCACACATCCTGACATCAATTCGCTGTTAACCTCCTTGCTCAGTTCTCGTAGGCTCCACGTGCCAGAGCCCTTCACGCGGCTGTGCGAGTGGTACAGTACGTGGTCTCCACACCGTACCTCAAACTCTGCTTTCGTCGACAGTGTTCGATGGTCCTTGACGGCTACACTGACAGCGACTGGGCCTGGAGCCCAGATGGACGCAGCTGTACTGGCTACGTGTTCATGCTCGGCGGTACCACTCTCTCTTGGTGTAGCGGGAAACAGGGCTACATCGCACGTAGCTTGTCGGAGGCAGAGTACGTTGCTTTGGGCGCAGGGCCTGCTGAGGCGGTATGGCAGCAGTGCCTATTTCTTGAGCTTGGTCAGTCAGTACCCGCCATTGTGCTTTGCTGCGACAACCAGAGTGCTCTCGCCATTGCGGAGAACTCCGGTGTCTTTCATGCTCGCATGAAGCACATTGCGGTTGAGCATCACTTTGTGCGTGATGTGGTGGAGCGACACGTGATCTCAGTCATGTGGGTTGGCACCGACATGCAGCGTGCTGATTTCTTGACGAAGGCACTAGCTTGCGGAAAGTTCCTGGTGGCCATTCGTTCTGTTGGGCTTCGCCCATGCCTGAGAGTGGTTGAGTGTGGGATGTGTGTCCGTGTCCCATCTGTTTTACACACACCATTGTACTCGTCCCGGTGCTGCACGTGTATGGACATGCGTACCATGGGGTCATGGGGGAGTGTTTGTGACGTTCTTGTATAGTCTACTGTGACCACTCGGCTGTGTCCATACTCGTGCAGATCCCTGAGGCGGGCCCTGGTGACACCGGTGCGACGATTGGCAGCGGACTACCAGCTTGGAGCTGGCCAACTACTGTTCCAGAGCCCCCGGACACTGTCGGGACTTCATGTTGTTTTTCTTACAGCTTGCAAGAGTTTTTCGGCGGACTGGCCAAGGCGATTTGCATGTTTTTGCATTGCGTGTCCACTGTCTGATGAAGGATGCATGCATGTGACCAGTCGTAGCGTCCGTTCATGTGATCCTGCACGCCTATGTTCAAACGGCGTAGCATTCTGACATGTGTGCGCAGAGTTATGGCCAAAACAGTGGTTTTGGGCCGGTTTTAGGACAGCTCTTGGACCGCCGTGTGTGACACCTGTTGTGCGCCGTGGCAGGTATTTATGCCATGGACCTGTCATTTGTCATTTCTCTCTGCAAATGCTATTGAAGCATTCAGACACTTTGCCTTATGTCTCCTACCCAAACTCTTGCTGTTGCGTGCACGACTTGTGACTGTCGTCACCATCTGATCAGGCACTGACGCCTGGTCAACGAGAGTGTTGCTAGGAAGCTTCCTTGCATCTTCTCACCTACTACATTGCTCGTAAGAGCCATTTGTGACTACTGAAGGCGTGAAAGCCAAGGGTAGCTGCCGATGCGCAGAGTTATGGCCAAAACAGTGGTTTTGGGCCGGTTTTAGGACAGCTCTTGGACCGCCGCGTGTGACACCCGTTGTGCGCCGTGGCAGGTATTTATGCCATGGACCTGTTATGTGTCATTTCTCTGTGCAAATGCTATTGAAGCATTCAGACACTTTGCCTTGTGTCTCCTAGCCAAACTCTTGCCGTTGCGTGCACGACTTGTGACTGTCGTCACCATCTGATCAGACACTGAAGCCCGGTTAACGGGAGTGTTGCTAGGAAGCTTCCTTGCATCTTCTCACCTACTACATTGCTCGTAAGAGCCAATCGTGACTACTGAAGGCGTGAAAGCCAAGGGTAGCTGCCGATGGAGGTGGTCGTGTGAGGGTGCAGTGTTAGAAGCACGAGGAGGAGAACCAAACGCTCGGCTCCACGACAACACGTCCTCTCCGCCGAGCAGTGCCCAAATGGCATCAACATCCATCTACTTAGTCGTTTGCACGAGCATGTACACCATCCGAGAGGTCACATTATGAGTCAGTGAGGTAGTGCATGGGCAAAACAACAACACTTTTGACCCTTCTGGAAAGCGGTCAAATGTGTAGACTTTCGGAAGGACAACACTAGAGGTGGGAGGAGGTGGCCAAAATGCCCTCGACAGAGTGCCGCAAAAATCCTGATGTTGATGTGTGATGGGCCATGATTATAAGCTCAGAAATTCACCCTCAAACAGTTTTTGGAATCGTGAACGCCTATATAAGTGTTCGCAAACTCTACGAAGGAACTAAACCTGCGTTTGACCACTGATTAGGGACATGTGGCTGAATGTTTCATTTAGTAAGAAAGGAACGCGGCCCAGCTCTTCCAGCGTCCGAAGCAACGCCCACTCTAGTCAGCACATGCTTGTCTACTCACCAGCCGAGTCGACTTGACAGCTCCGACCGAGTCCATGGAGTGACTGACATCGCCAGCTCGTCTACGCTGGAGCGTTACGGCCACGCAAGAGCCGTGATAGTCTTGTGCTGTTGCCAACAGGCTGCAACAGCCACATACGCAACAACTTGCGATCCAGTGTCTCCCTGCCCACGAACCGTCGCCCGCTCCCAGCCATGTCACCTTGATCCCTCCCCGCTCAGAACGCGGCCATTTTGCCCTCTTGAGCGCGCAGCCAGCCGCGAAAGGGCAGCAGCAGGAGGAGGTGCGCGAGGCCGCAGATGAAGACATCGCTGCAGTTCCGCGAGGAGGAGGACGGCCGGGCCCGCTCGCCCCTCTTGCGCATCAAGCTGCCGGTGGCGGTGGGCGAGCTGCCGCTCTTCTCGGGCTGCTCCATCGGGGGCTCGCCGCACGACCTGGCGCTGCACCTCGGCACCAACTTCTCCGCCGGCCCCTCTCTCCGCCTCACCTACCGCCCATGCTCCTGCTCCTGCGCCTCCTGCGGCGGCAGCGGCGGCGGCAGAGGTCATGGTGCAGCTGCTCCTGCTGCTCCTCCAGCTGCGCCCGGTAGCAGCAGCAGAAGCAGCAGTGGTGACAGCAGAGAGAGAGACCGAGAAAACACCTGCTGCGGGGGGTTGCTGGAGCAGCAGCCGTCACTGGTGGCGGTCTTCAAGGCTGGGCTGGGCCCTTTTGGCAGCGCACGGGGCTCACCCTTGTCGCTTGCAGTGGAGGTTGACCTGTTACGCCCAGACGGCCTGCTGCGGCCGCAGCTGCAGAGGTCTGCCGCGCCCAGGGTGCGCGTGAGCGTCAAAGCGGCTCCGCGCTTTGGGGACTGGACGCTTCGACGATTCCAGCCGAGGCCGCCTGGGGCTGCTGTCGCAGCAGCAGGCAGAGCTCCTGTCCCTTCGACAGCAGTCCCTGCTGCAGTAGCCACCGCTGATGGAGGCTCTTCTTCCGTGGGCCTCCTAGTGCTTGGGGGTGGGGGAGGAGGTGGCAATGGAGGAATAGAAGGCGCCGGCAGAGCCACTCTTTCGTCTCCTCCCCTGGAAGCTGCAGCAGCAGCAGCATCCGGAGGGGCAGACGCGCTGGTTCACGGAGGAACAGGAGGAGGACTGCTGCCGCAGCAGCGGCCGCGCGGGCTTGGCGGTCTGCTGCATTCGGTGCGCTTGCACAGGGGGTGGGACCTGGGCGTGCTCAGCGCGCTGCCTCTGGGCCGCCATGCCGTCGCCACCCTCCGCTGGCGTCTGCGCCTGCCGGGCGATGAACCGGGCGCCGACTGCCTACGACGCGGCTGCGGCGCTGGGGCTGCAGCAGCAGCGGCTGCTGCTGCTACTGCTGCCGGTGCTGGTGGTGGGAGAAAGTTCCCTCTGGCTTCTAGTGGCAGCGCGGGCGTGAGGGCTGCAGCTGGCGGCGACCTCACTGCAGGGCAGTGTGCTGAGGGGGTGGGAGGACACTGCGAGCGCGATGGTGGTCGGAGCAGTGCTGCGCCGCCCAGGTCTGCGCTGAAGGCGGCCCTGTCTGGCTCGGCGTTGTCGGTGTCGGTGCCGGATGGGGGTTCTCCTCAAGGGAGGGGTGCGGCGGAGTGGGTGGACGGGGAGGCGAATGGGCCAGTGCTCATGCATGGGGACGGCCAGGTCTTTGGCACACCCTCCTCGTCCCCCACCGCCGCTGCCGCCGCCGCTGCCTCCGCCGCCGCTGCTGCGGCAGCGGCAGGTGTCTCTGGCCTTCCCCCTCCTGTTGTCTTCAGTTACGATGGCACAGCAGAAGGGGAAGGCAGCAGCGGCGGTAGCGGCAACGGCGGAGGCAGCAGCAGAGGTGACGGGGCGAAGATCTGGCCGTGGTCGCAGCATTCTGAAGCGGCTGCTGCCGCCGGCTCCAGAACGGCTGCAGCGGCAGCTGCACTGCAGCCGACGACGTCGCTGACGTCGTGGTCGTGGTCGAGTCCGCGTCTGCCGTCACTGGTGCTGGACAAGATCAGCGTGGAGATGCGTGACAAGAGCTTCTGCTTCTTCCCCGCAACGTGGGGAGTGGTGCAGGACAGGGGGGGCAGTGGGGCCGAGAGCGAGAGCGAGAGCGAGGCTGGCAGGCAGGGCCGTGGGTGGGAGGGCGACGCAAGCGGCTCTGGGAGCCGCGGCATGGTCGACAGGGGCCAGGACAAGAGTAAGGGAGTGGGCGCGCAAAGTCACAGCAGCAGCAGCAGACATGGCGCCGTCGGCAGGGGTGTGGAGCGGCAGCAGCAGCGTGGCTCCCCGCACGGAGCTCCGCAGCGCAAGGGTGAAGGGCATTTTGGCGGCGACGCAGTGGGTGTGGGGACACTGGCGGTGCGGCCAGAGCAGCAGAGGGAGCGTGATGGTTTTGTGGATGGCAGGGTGGCTGGCGACCCGGAAGATCTGTTTCATCCGGACAGATTCACGCCCGCAACGGAACCGTCAGGCACAACGCCATCGGCAGCGGCGGTAGCAGCAGCAGCAGGAGGAGGAGGAGGAGGTGGAGGAGGTTTCAACAAGGGGTTGCATCCGGTGCACGACGGCGGCGGACGAGGACATGGCAGGACAGCCTTCGCCCGACATCGCCACGACCACACACATGCAGGTAATGACGCACTGGATGAGAACTCACCACATCTTCTGTCTCATGAGCATGAACCTCAGCAGCAGCAGCAGCAGCAGCAGCAGCAGCAGCAGCAGCAGCAGCAGCAGCAGCAGCAGCAGCAGCTATGGCTGCAGGATCCGCTAGTGCTGCCGAAGGCGTCGTTTGTACCACATGAATGGAATGGAGAGGAAGATAGGGATGGGGTAGTGAGGGATGATGGTGTGTTGCAAAAAAGTTGGCTGCAGCCAGTAGTGCCTAATGGGGAGCAGTATGCAGCACAGCAGACTGTGCAAGCGGTCGAATTGGCAGCAGCAGATGTGCAGCATGAGCTTCTGGGAAAGGAGGAGCAGCACCAGCCTTTGCGGCAGTGGCAACAGCCGCACCAGGAGGTAGAAGAGGAGATGGAGCATGAGGGAAAGGAGGGGGATTACGAGGCTGGGGAGCAGCAGCAGCAGCAGCAGCAGCAGCACCAGGAAGAAGAGCAGCAGGTCTTTGAAAAGCTGACGCAGCAGTTGGAGGCGGAGATGCGAAGGCGACAAGCAGCAGCAGATACGGAGGCAGAGGTAGCGGCGGATGAGGCTGACCAGCGTATGCAGCAGGGAGAGGCGCACGAGTCCAGCACCGAAGGAAAGCTGGAGCATGCGCAAGAAAACATCGGGGGGAAGCAGGGACAGCAGGATCTGCAGCAGCAGCAGGAGCACCAGCAGGAACAGCAGCAGGAGCAAGAGCAAGAGCAATCACAGAAAGAACAGCAGGAGCAGCAGCAGCAGCAGCAGCAGCGGCAGCAGCAGGAGCAGCAGCAGCAGCAGCAGCAGCAGCAGCAGCAGCAGGAGCAGCAGCAGCAGCAGCAGCAGCAGCAGCAGCAGCAGCAGGAGCAGCAGCAGCAGCAGCAGCAGCAGCAGCAGCAGCAGCAGCAGCAGCAGCAGCAGCAGCAGCAGCAGTCGGCACCTCAGCAGCAAGAGCAGATTCAACAGAGCTTGCAGCTGTTGATGCTACAGCAGCAACAGATGCTGCAGCTTCACCTGCTGCAACAGCAGGATCAGCAGTGGCAGCAGCAGCAGCTGCTGTTGCAGCAGCTCAAGCAGCAGCAAGAGAACCTGCAGCTGCAGCTGCAGCTGCAGCAGAAGGGGCAGCAGCTTCCTCTGCCAAAGCAGCTGGAAGCAGCAGAACATACGCCTCTGTGGGGTCGGTTTCAAAATGAGAGTGCAGGAGGTGAACATGACACCAGGCATCATGAGCAGCCGCACCTACCACCGACACTGCAGCCTCAGCGGCGGCAGCAGCAGCAGCAGCAGCAGCAGCGGCGGCGGCGGCGGCGGCAGCAGCAGCGGCAGCAGCAGCAGCAGCAGCAGCAGCAGCAGCAGCAGCAACCTCACAATCAGCACGTAGAGCGATGGCAGCAGCAAGAGGAGGCTGGCAACGGCAACAGGCTCAGTGCCAGTGGAGGCTCTCTTTCTGACACTGAGACTCTTCGAGTGCCTGAGATTAGGCACTTTGCAGCTGATGCTGGTGCTGGTGCTGATGCTGCTGCTGCTGCTGCTGCCTCTCCTTCTCCCTTCCGCACTCGTCGGTCCACCATCCCTTGCACACCCTTGAGCATCCCGCCTGCTCCCTTGTCTCCTCCTCATCTTCCTCCTCCCAACCCGTGTGCCTATCCGCTCCTCCCTGCCCCTGCTGGTGCTCATGTGGCAGGCACAGAGTGGGCTCAAGGCACTGGCGGCAGTGGCAACGGCAGCAGCAGCCTCGACTGTGGGTCTGGCAGAAGCACCAGCAGTAGCAGCAGCAGCAGCAGCAGACTCGGGGACAGGAACGACAGTGGTGGTTGGGCTGGAGACGGAAGTCGAGGGGAGGACGATCGCGGGAGCAGTGGCAGACGGCGAGGGAAGTCCAGGCAGACGTCTAGGGACCAAGGGAAGGAGAGGAGAGGGGGAGGGCAGGAGGTGGACTCACCGTCAGGGGACAGCACGGCGGCACAAGACGGTTACTCCGACGCTGCTTTGATGAGGCAGCAGGCGCCTGCTGCTGCTGAGAGGCTGGGAGGGGCTGCCCCTGGGCTTGGTCCCACAAGAGGAGTCCAGGGGGGAGATGCAGCTGCTATTGCCGCCCCCGCGGGCCATGAGGTGCCGTTCTGGGAGTGGGACGAGGAGGAGCGGCGACTGTGGATGTCTGCAGGGCTGATCCCCCGCGGGCGGGATGATGCGGAGGGGGGACTGCTTGGCCTGCGTGGCAGCCCCCCTGCCCCTCCCCCTTCCGGCCTACGCGTGTCTGGTGGCTGGTCCAGCCCTGTCAGCCTCGCAGACCGCCGTGCCCACGCAGCAGGCGCGCACACCCACCACCATTCCCAGCAGCAGCAGCAGCGACAGCACCAGCAGCAGCTTAACGGGCACCTCGGGCTGCCTCTGCGAGTGGGGGCAGATGAAAGCGGTGCAGGTTCACAGCGCGTGGGGCCGGGAGAGCAGGCCTGGCTCTCTGCCGGGGTGGGCTCGCACACGTCTGCTGCGGCCTTGAAAAGTGAGGGGGTGGAGGGCGGGGTCTATGGGGGCGCAGGCCAAGGCCCGTCGTATTCCATTCCTGGCCCGTCATCGCCGTTGCCGCCGCCATCGTCCTCCTCATCATCGATGTCGATTTCGCCGCAGATGCTGTTCTCGTCGTCGTCGTCTTTGTCGCAGCTGCCGCCGCCGAGGCCAGATGCCGATGCTCTGAGCGAGGAGCTGAGGAAGGCCATCCTCAAAGCCAGGGGTGGTGTGTGACTCCCTTCATGTTGCCCAGCTGATCCATTCCACGCCTGAGGGTGGGGAACGGAGAATGGTGGGTTGTCAAGGGGCCAGGACAGCGATGCCGGTCTCCGTGATTGGGAGGGAGGAGGCAAGGGCCTTTCTTGGCTTTTGCCTCTTCCTGATGGTGTTGGTTACCTTCATCACTGTTTTTGAGCTAGGGCAAGGGCAAACATGCTGGTGCTGGCGTACTTGTAGTTTTCAGGGCACCTCTCGGTAGGCTCTTGACTTCCGAGTTTTCAGGGAATGTGGTGCATTAAGCTCAGAACTGCAGTTGGGCAAAGAAGACTTGCCATGATATCATGAACCTCTCTGGCCGAGACTAACCCCCCTCCCCGTTCACCTTCGCCCCGCCACTACCCAACTCCCCTCCACCACCCCCAAACAGCCACACCATGCACCTCTTCCCTCATTCCCACACGCAGAGCATGACAGTGGTCAGAATGAAACAGGTGGGAGGCAAAATGGGGGTGCTTGTTGACAGCAAATGGAGAGACAGCTAGTGAGAGGAAACCTACATGTGAGTCTCGCTAGTTGAGCTTACCCAGCGGTCGGGGAGCGCAGCTCGCCGGCTCTCCTCCAGACTCGAGGGCGAAGTTCTCTCGAAACCCAAAAGCAAACAATCCACTAGCCTTGTTACGAGTTTCGCCTTGGAACAAGCCAGTTCCATTGACCACGAACGCACAGCTAAGACTAATCTGGGTTTGGGATCAAGCAAAGGGTAACTACTCACTGAGGAAATTTGGACAAAGCTGGGTAAACTTGAAGCAACAAAGAAAGCTTCAAGTAACTGCCGCATGGACTTGAGGCAATGCTGCTGAACTTGTGTTTGCTCTCCCAGTCTTCTGCACCCTCCGCCTGTTGTTGTGTGTGTCATACACGGCTTACGGCTCGGCTCATGTCCATTCACATGCAGATCCCTGAGATAGGCGACGGTGACACAAGAACCGGTGGCCGGCGATGACACGCGCCCAGAAGACTCGTATTTTCTAGATTCGTGCTGTGGGACAACACATATGCGTACAGCCTATCACTGATAAACTGCTAGGAAGCTTCCTAGCCTTGCTGCTGCTGACGTGGCGACACTGTCCAGTCAGCTGACGCACTAGCAAGCAGGCAGGTGCAAGAAACAGCAAGGATCAAGCTAGGGAGACGCGCAAAGTCTCATAAGCTTCAATAGCTTAGTAAATGCAGAGAGAAATGACAAATGACAGGTCCAAGGCATAAATACCTGCCNAAAACCACTGTTTTGGCCGTAACTCTGCGCACACATGTCAGAATCCTACGCCGTCTGAACCTAGACGTGCAGAATCAAAAGACGCACGCAACGACCGGTCACATGCATGCATCCATCGACTGACAGCGAGTATGTAATGCAAAAACATGCAAATGGGCCTCATGCCCAGTCCGCCGAAAGGCGCCTGCAAGACGTAGAGGTCACAGCAAGGAGTCCCGGTGACATCTGGGGCTCTGGATCAGTGGTCGGTCAGCTCCAGACGGGTATTCCGCCGCCTGTCGTTGCGCCGGTGTCACCAGGGCCACCTGCCTCAGGGATCTGCACGAGTATGGACACGGCCGAGTGGTCACAGAAAACTGTACAGGAACGGTACAAAGCACAACACTCCCCCATGACCCGATGGTAAGGATGTCCATACGCGTGCAGCACTGGTACAACCACATAGTGAATGACACAGACAGATGATACGGCAACGTACATCCCACACTCAACCACTGTCACGCACGGGGCGAAGCCCAACAGAACGAATGGCCACCAGGAACTTTCCGCGTGCAAGTGCCTTCGTCAAGAAATCAGCTCGCTGCAAGTCAGTGCCAACCCACATGATGGAGATCACGCGTCGCTCCACCAGATCACGAACGAAGTGATGCTCAACCGCAATGTGCTTTGTGCGAGCATGGAAAACGCCAGAGTTCTCCGCAATGGCGAGAGCACTCTGGTTGTCGCAACGCAGCAGAATGGCGGGTACTGACTGCCCAAGTTCAAGAAACAGGCGCTGCAGCCAAACTGCCTCAGCAGCTCCTGCACCCAAAGCCACGTACTCTNCGTGGAAACCACGTACCGTACCACTCGCACAGCCGCATGAAGGGCTCTCGCACGTGGAGCCTGCGAGAACTGAGCGAGGAGGTTGACGGCGAACGCGATATCGGGGCGCGTGGTCGTGGCCAGGTACATCAGAGATCCGATAAGACGGAGGTACAAGGTCACGTCCACTGTCTCCCCCAGCTGTGTAGGGTCATCCACCTTCAGGGCATCCTGCCCATCAGGTGTGATGGGTGTGGAAGCAGTGGGCACTGCACCAAGGAGATCGCTAAAGCGCTCCCCCACGACTCGTGCATATCTGGCCTGATGCAGCAACAGTGTCCGGTGCCTGCGATCACGTACAATCTCCATGCCGAGAAACACCGATGCAGGACCGAGGTCCTTCATCCTGTAGGCGGTCTGCAAGACAGCCTTGGCCTCCTTCAGGGCCTCCAGGGACGGAGACGCAATCAGAAGGTCATCAACATAGACCAGGATGGCGGTGAGGCGCTCGGGTGTTGGCAGGATGAACAGCGAGGGGTCAGCCTAGGTCTGTACGTATCCTGCACGAGTCAAGGTGCCCGTGATCTCCCGGTTCCAACACCGTGGAGACTGCTTGAGGCCGTACAAGGACTTGCGCCAGACCTTGTCACCGTCCTCAAAGCCTGGTGGCTGAGCCACGTAGATCTCCTCATCCAGAGAGCCATGGAGGAACGCGTTGTTCACATCCATCTGGTGTAGTTCCCAGTCATGCTGAGCCACTACACCGAACAGAGCTCGAGCTGAAGTCATGCGGCCGACAGGGGCAAAGGTGTCAGTGTAGTCAACTCCCTCAATCTGAGAGAACCCCTTGACGACCAAGCGGGCCTTGTAGCGTTCCAGTGAGCCATCAGGCTTCACCTTCTTGCGAAAGACCCACTTGACCTGAATCGCCTTCCTCCCAGGGGGAAGATCGACCAGCTCATAGACTCCGTGCTCTCGGATAGCGCGAAGCTCATCCTCGCAAGCAGCTCGCCAGGCATCAGAATCCTGCGCTGAGAGAGCCTCCCTCAATGTGCCCGGATCAGGGGCCAGAGAGGGAGAACTCTGCGTGGCAAGTGCAGACGCCACAGTGTCAGGCCTGACAGTCATGAGGTCGGCTGCTGCGTCACAGGCGATATGAAACTCGCGAGTGACCAGATCGTGCCCGATGGGGCACGCTGGGTGTACCTCTGAAAGCTCAGTGCGGGCACTCAGGCCTAGGGCCTTTGTGCCTGGATCACCGCTCGCGATGCTGCGAGTGGGGCGCCTGGGTCCAGGACCCGACACCCGCTGAGCTCCGGAATCCAGTGGTCGGAGGCGACCACCAGGCTCACGAGAGTAACCGGAGGTCGAGGGACGCGCAGCAGGCG
>SZWC01004130.1:61027-75658 GCA_023375785.1 Penium margaritaceum
TGCTGCGCTGCCGCGCTGCTGCGCTGCTGCTGCTGCTGCGCTGCTGCGCTGCACGCTGCTGCTGCTGCCGCTGCTGCCGCCGCTGCCGCCGCTGCTTCTGCTGCTGCAGCTGCGCTGAGGCTGCTGGTGCTGCTGCTGCCGCTGCGGCTGCTGTTGCCGCCGCCGCCGCTGCGGTTGCTGCGCTGCTGCTGCCACCGCTGCTGCTGCGCTGCTGCTGCCGCGGCTGCTGTCACGCTGCTGCTGCGGCTGTGGCTGCTGCACTGCTGCTGCTACTCAGCTGCTGCGCGTGTGGGAGGACTGCTGGCACCGCCGCCGCCACGCCTCTCTGCGTGGTGGTAAGCGTCGCTGCTGCTGTCTCTGCAGCTGCGGTCTCACGTTGACGGCGGTCGACCGTCTCCAATGGGTCCCAGAAGATCTGCTGCAGCGGTGACTCTCACTGGTGCTGCTCTGCTGCGTCTCTGCTGCGCAACTCGGTGAGATCTGTCTCACCGCTCTGATACCATGATAAACTGCTAGGAAGCTTCCTAGCCTTGCTGCTGCTGACGTGGCGACACTGTCCAGTCAGCTGACGCACTAGCAAGCAGGCAGGTGCAAGAAACAGCAAGGATCAGGCTAGGGAGACGCGCAAAGTCTCATAAGCTTCAATAGCTTAGTAAATGCAGAGAGAAATGACAANGGCATAAATACCTGCCGCGGCGCACGGCGGGTGTCGCACGCGGCAGTCCAAGAGCTGTCCTAAAACCGGCCCAAAACCACTGTTTTGGCCGTAACTCTGCGCACACATGTCAGAATCCTACGCCGTCTGAACCTAGACGTGCAGAATCAAAAGACGCACGCAACGACTGGTCACATGCATGCATCCATCGACTGACAGCGAGTATGTAATGCAAAAACATGCAAATGGGCCTCATGCCCAGTCCGCCGAAAGGCGCCTGCAAGACGTAGAGGTCACAGCAAGGAGTCTCGGTGACATCTGGGGCTCTGGATCAGTGGTCGGTCAGCTCCAGACGGGTAGTCCGCCGCCTGTCGTCGCGTCGGTGTCACCAGGGCCACCTGCCTCAGGGATCTGCACGAGTATGGACACGGCCGAGTGGTCACAGTAAACTGTACAGGAACGGTACAAAGCACAACAATCACGACGTAGATGTCGTCGATGCGGCCGTTCTGGTTCAAACGGCTCGTCGTTCTGACGTGTCTGTAAGGAGTTATGGCCAAAACTGTGTTTTTGCCATTGTTTTGTCCTGCTAGAAAGTTAGCACCCTTGTGCGCCGTGAGTGTGTGTGTGTGTGTGTGTGTGTGTGTGTGTGTGTGTGTGTGTGTGTGTGTGTGTGTGTGTGTGTGTGTGTGTGTGTGTGTGCATCCACTAGGTCCGTGACACTATTGAGGTTGTCCAGGCCTCAGTTGTTATCTCTCTCTGCACAATTCAATGTTTGCAGCTTCTGACACTTGTGTTTGTGTCCCTAGCCAACCCCTTGATGTTCTCACCTCCACTAGTGTGTGCTAGTGAGTTTGCTGGCAGGCTTGTACTGCTACGCCAGCGACAGCAGTGCTAGGAAGCTGTCTTTCATGGTATCAGAGCAGCGAGCCAGTGCTTGCACAGCTGCGCAGCAGAGGCGCAGCAACCACAGTAGCAGTGAGCGACCGCAGCCGTTGCCTTGAGTAGCAGCAGCAGCAGCAGCGCCCCTGTCTGGGCGAGAGGTCCTGGGAGGACCCACCACCATTCCGACCGTTTTTTGCAATAACTCCGCGACGTTTCCGCGGCTGTTCCGCAGTAGCAGCAGCCGCTCCGCGGACATTCCGCGGTGCTCCCGGCGACGAGGTGACCGCAGCGAACGCGGCAGCTGCATGACTGCATTGGAACCCGCCGATAGTGCCGCGGATCCACCAAGATCGCACGCGGCGTTCTGCGGTCATGACTCCGCGGTGACTGTGCCGCGGCAGATCTGTGGTGTTCCACGAATCCGCGGCGTTCCACGGCAGCAGCTCCGCGGCGGTTCTGGAACACGCCAGTAGTGCTCCTCGGTGGTTCCGCCGTCGCGAGTCCGTGGCAGTTCCGCGGTCGTCAGTCACGGCAGCCCTGTGGTAGTCACGGAACACACCGACGGAGGTGCCCCGGCAGTATGCCACACCCTGACGTGTTCCGCATCGACGCAACCACGGTGGCTGCTCACGGCACCCCGCCGTGTTCCGCGTCGACGCGACAGCGTCCAGCCCGAGCTGATCCGCGGCAGTCTGCGGCACTTTCTCAGTGAAGTATACCGCGGAGGTGTTCCGCGGAGGTGTTCCGCGGAGGTGTTTCGCGGAAGTGAGGTTCCGCGGTGAGGTGTTCCATAACAACCAAGAAAAAAAGGGAGGAAGGGGGGAACCAGCCGTCATGCCGAAGCTCACCCCCTCCGGCGCCGCCACCGACGCAGCTGCCGAGGACAGCACCGTCAGCGGCCAACATCGGCCGTCGCCATCGTCACCATAGCGGCAGCAGCAACAACAGCAGCAGCAGCAGCAGCAGCAGCAGTAGCCACTGCAGCAGCAGCAGCAATAGCAGCAGCAGCAACAGCAGCAGCCGCCGCAACAGCAGCAGCAGCAGCGGCTGCCGAGCCCGACGACATTGGTGCTCCAAGTGCGCGCGCTGGCTGACCTACAGGCAGAGAGCCGCAATACCTTGACGAAGCAGGTCGCTGAGCTGCATGACCTGATCAGGGGCCTACTGCCTCAGCAGCAGCAGTCCGAGCAGCACCAGCAGCGCCCGTCCGTAGACCCGAGCGAGGACCACCTCGCTCATGGCGGCAATGCAGATGAGGTTGCGGAGTCCCTCTCCAACTCTGGCGAGGAGGGTGAGGAGGAGCTGCTGTGAGCACGCCTCATCCGTCTGGAGGCGCGCCGCAGAGCGCGTGAGGCCAATGCCGCCCTCCAGGGCACGAGCTCCAGCGCCGATGCCGGCCTAAGCTCATCTCGCCGCCCTCTGACCCTCGCGAGGCGTGGACACTGGCTGTCACTCTTTTTTAGGGCGCCACCCTAGCCCTAACGTCCCAGCGCCTCGCCAGCTTCAACTCCCTCTGTCAGACTGCTCAGGAGTCCGTAGCTGACTACTAGCGCTAGGCGATCCAGCTGTACAAGGAACTAGGAGATGATGCCCCTACGCAATACTCCGCCCTCCAGATCATCCTCTACGGCATCCACCCCGACTACGCGCGCTTCTTCAGCAACTTCGACCAGACTCTGTTTCGCGACATGGCAAGTGACAGGACCTTGTTGCGCTGGGCCACTCTCCACTTCTTGCAGGTTGCCGATATGGACGCCGCAAACTGCGCTCGCCGCAGCAACGCCTTAGCTGCGATTACCGCCGCATCCTCCTCTCCGATGTCTACAGCAACAGCGGCTCCAGCTCAGGGAAAGAAGGGCAACAAATCGTCAGGTGGTGGTTCCAGCGGTGTGACTAGCAACGGCACCAGCACCAGTAGTGTCAGCCGCAGCAGCAGCAGCGGGAGCAACAGTAGTAGCGGCGGCAACAGTAGCAGCAGCAGTGGCAAGAGCGGCTCCGGCAGCACGACGGGCCACCGACTCGTGTGCTTCAACTGCGGGGGTGACCAACGCTATCCCGCCTAACAGGCCGCCCATTGGACTGGGCCACTATCACCCGTGGTCTGCAGCAGGTGCATGAGGTGTGCATGCGCTAGACGTCTGGTGCGTCCGCCTGCTCGGTCGCCACTACTGCAGCCGTCCCAGAGGAGTCCATAGCCACAGCAGGCTCCTCTGCGGATCCTCGCGACCAGGCACTCGCCGAACGCGACAGGACAATCGCCGAGCTGCACCAGCTTCTTGCCCTGCGCTCCTCTCAGGGAGGTGCGAGTGAGTTGACTGATTCAAGGGGTCCTACTGCCTGTGGACTGTCTGTGTCGTTGCGTGATGATGCCTGTGATGGTCCACATGCCCAGCCGTGTGCGCGTGACGGACCTGATGATGTGTCCTGGCTGCATGCTTCTCATGTGCATTCCACTGGTCGCCTCGTCGTGTCCCCCGCCGAGCGTCCTGCTGCCGCACCTTGTTCCGTCGCCGAGTGCCACATTGTCCCTTGTATGCGTGTCACTGACGCCACCTGGGTCGTTGACTCTGGTGCCACCCATCACATGACGTGTCGCAGTGACGCCTTCGTCATCTTGCATCCTCTTGGCAGTGTTCGCTCTGTTCACACTGCAGCTGGCCATGAGGTCCCTGTCCAGGGTGTTGGGGTTGTGCAGTTCACCGGGCCCGTAGGTCCCGTATACATCTCCGACGTCCTCTTTGTCCCTGATCTGGAACTCAGCCTGCTGTCTGTCCGTGCTTGCACTTAGATCGGCCTGG
The DNA here is from genome assembly GCA_023375785.1 of Penium margaritaceum. Taxonomy (NCBI): domain Eukaryota; kingdom Viridiplantae; phylum Streptophyta; class Zygnematophyceae; order Desmidiales; family Peniaceae; genus Penium; species Penium margaritaceum. Next base: position 65,366 of record SZWC01004130.1, read on the forward strand.
GTATCACGCACACAGCTGCCGATGCTTGCATTTTTGTGCGCGACACCGAGGAGACCGTCCTCAGTGGGACGGTCGTCAATGATTTGTATCACATCTCTGGGTCCTCTACGAGTGCCCTCCCCTTGCCTCCGTCTCCCACTGTTCGTATCTTCATCGCTGGTGCTCTATCCCCCGAGCACCACCGTCTCCTGCATCGACGCCTTTGTCATGTGCATCTTGTGGCTGGCAACAGGCTGATCCGCACTCAACCTGCTCTCCGTCTTGATGCGGCGACCTTCGAGGCGCCGCCCACGACCAACTGCCTGGCTTGTGCTAAAGGCAACATGCATTGGTCCACCTATCTTGCGTCTGTCTCCAGGGCTCGTCGGCCCTTGGAGCTTTTCCATTTCGACCTCGGTTTGCTCCCTGTCGAGTTTCAGGGGGACCGCGGTCGCTACGTCCTGATGTTGACTAATAACTTCACGTGTATGCGCTAGGTCTACAGCCTGCGACAGAAGAGCGATGCCGCCATGGCAGTCTGCATTTGGCTGGTCATGGCGGAGCGCCTGTCTCCCCACCGCATGCAGACCTTTCGCTCGGACCAAGGCGGCAAGTATCTCGATGACATGGCCCATTCTTTCATTTAGTTTGGTGTCTTCCACAACCTCTCCGCTCCAGCCACCCCCCAGCAGAACAGTGTTTTAGAGCGCTGGAACCACACCATGGAGGATGCGGTCCGCGCCATGCGCACTGACAGCGCCATGCCTAAGGCCTTTGCCTTTGAAGGCATGGCGTACATGACCTGGGTCTGGAACCGCGTTCCCCACGGCTCCCTCCCAGGTTACCGCAAGCCCTACGAGCTATGGAACGGGCGTCGCGCGAATCTCCGCCTGGGCCGTGTTTGGGGCTCCTTTGCCTGCGTCTGGTTCACACCAGAGCAGCAGGGGAGCAAGCTCTCTCCGCGGGGCCGCATCTGCGCCTTCATTGGCGTTCGAAGGCCTGGCGGTTCTGGGAACTTGAGCGATGCCGCATCGTGGAGTCCCGTGACACTCTCTTCTTCGAGCATCTCGCCTTCCGCGACCGTGCCCGCATCCACGCTCTGCGTTCTGCTCATGCCCCTGGGTGTGCCGTACCCCGTCGTGTGGGGGAGGCTCCTGGCATGGTTGGCATAGTGCCCCCGTCCAGTACGGCCACTTCGTCACCGACACCCCAAGGGCTGTCCCCAGAGGTTGTGCCCACTGGCACCCCTAGCCCCGCCCCATCTGCGGCTCGCTCCTCTGCCCTCGACTCTCCGCTCTCGAGTCTGAGTCTGAGTCTGCCTCCGCGTATGAGGCTCTGCCTGATCCTGTGCCTTCTTCTGCGTCTGAGGCTCTGCGGGATCCTCCATCCGCATCTGTGTCTGGCTCTGAGCCGTCCCTGCCTCTGGCCGTGGACATGCCTGCGTCTGCCGTGGGCCCGTCCCCGGCTGTTGAGGCTACACCAGCCTCAAGTGGCGCGCCTGCCGTGCAGTCCACACTGGCATGTGTGTCAACAGCACCCACTGCTCCTGCCTTGTCGGACTCCTACACACGGGCACCTGGCGGACGTCTCCGCCCATGCCCCACACGCAGCTTCGTCAGTGGTGACCCGGGCACGAAGGCCCTCGGCCTGAGTGCTCGCAGCCTTGTTGAGGTTAACCCTGGTTGTGCCACTGGTATAGCACTACTTGCTCATGAGCGCGGTCTTGCTCGTGACACCGCTGAGTCCATGGTGACGGTTGACCCCCCCCTCTGCAGCGTATGCCCTGGCCACGCGCAGTGTACCAGTGCTGTCTCCCGACCCCACCAGTTTGCCTGAGGCCAGCCCCCGACGCTGAACAGTGGCGCACTGCCTGTCAGGATGAGCTCGATGCCATCCGAGAGCACGGCGTCTTTGAGCTGGTGGACTTGCCAAAGAACCGCAAGGCCATCAAGGCCAAGTGGGTTCTACAAAAGAAGCTCAAGCCAGACGGCACTGTGGAGCGTTACAAAGCGCGCCTAACAACAAAAGGCTTCTCTCAGGTCACTGGCGTGGACTACATCGAGACTTTTGCCCTTGTTGGGTAGATGACGATCACTCTCACGCTGCTGAGCCAGGTAGCACAGCACGACTGGGAACTCCATCAGATGGATGTCAACAACGCGTTCTTGAACGAGGACCTTGAGGAGGAGATCTACATGGTCCAGCCATCCGGCTTTGAGGATGGCACCGGTCGCGTATACCGGCTGCGGAAGGCCTTGTATGGCCTGAAACAGTCATCTCACTGCTGGAACCAAGAGATCACCAGCACGCTGAGACGCGCCGGGTACGTTAAGAGTGATACTGACCCATCCCTGTTCCTCTCACAGTCCCCAGTACCGCTCGCTGCCATCCTCGTCTACGTGGATGATCTTCTGGTCGCCTCGCCCGATCAGGGAGCAATAAACACTGCCAAGGTCGTTCTCTCCTCGGCCTACAAAATGAAAGATCTTGGTGAGGCCTCCTTTTTTTTGGGGATGGAGATTGTGCGCGACCGTATCCATCGCACAATCCGTGTCCATCAGGGATGCTACACAAAGACTGTTGGGGAGCGTTTTGCTGACCTCCTTGCTGCCGTCCGCACGGCATCCATGCCCATGACCCCTGAGGGGCAGACCGCAGTGAAGGTGGATGACCCACCTGGCTTGGGAGAGCCAGTCGATGTGACCCTGTACTTGCGAGTCATCGGCTCGCTCATGTACTTGGCCACCATGACACGGCCCGAAGTTGCCTTCACTGCCAACCTGCTCGCCCAGTTCTCACAGGCTCCATGCCAACAAACACTGGAGGCCGCAGTTCAGTGTGTGCGCTATATCCTTTCCACTGCGCGCTTCGGCCTGTGCTTTCGCGAGTAGGTGTCCGTTGTGCTCAATGGATACACAGACAATGACTGGGCGTGGAGTCCAAATGGCAAGAGCCGCACCAGCTACATCTTTCTCATTGGAGGTACTGCAATGTCCTGGCAAAGTGGGAAGCAGGGCTGCATCACACGTAGCACTGTTGAGGCAGAGTATGTTGCTCTAGGCGCCGATGCAACAGAGTGTTTCTGGCTCATCCGTCTCTTGCATGAACTGCGTCAGTCCATTCCCCCCGTGGTTCTTTTGTGTGACAACATGAGCGCGGAGGCCATCGCAAAGAACTCAAGTGTGTTCCATACACGTATAAAGCACATCAATGTCGAACACCACTTCATGCGTGATCTGGTTTATCGTGGTGAGATCCGAGTAATCCACGTGGGCACTGACAGGCAGTGCGCGGACTTTCTGACCAAGGCTCTGGGTCGTTCGAAGTTTCATGCAGTCATTCGTTCTGTGGGACGCTGCCCCATCCCTATTGCAGGTTGATTCCTCATGTGCCATCTTGCGCATGTTGTGCTGGCTGCCTGCAGCGACGGTGCATTTTCCGCTCTTTACAGCGTCAGTGTCTGCATGTGCATGGACGTGTTTTGCCCCTCCGATCATGGGGGAGTGTTGTTGTGTGTGTCATACACAACTTACGGTGACCCCTCGGCTCATGTCCATCCACGTGCAGATCCCTGAGACTGGCGACGGTGACAAAAGACCGGTGGCCGGCGGTGACAGGCGCCCAGAAGACTCTCGTATTTTTTAGATTCGTGATGTGGGACAGCACATAGGTGTAAAACCTCGTGGATGCGGCCGTTCTGGTTCAAAGGGCTCATCGTTCTGACATGTCTGCAGGGAGTTATGGCCAAAACTGTGTTTTTGCCACTGTTTTGTCATGCTAGAACATTAGCGCTCTTGTGCGCCGCGTGTGTGTGTCCATCCACTAGGTCCGTGACACTATTTAGGTTGTCCAGGCCTCAGTTGTTATCTCTCTCTGCACAATTCAGTATTTGCAGCTTCTTACACTTGTGTTTGTGTCCCTAGCCAACCCCTTGCTGTTCTCACCTCCACCAGTGTGTGCTAGTGAGTTTGCTGGCAGGCTTGTACTGCTATGCCAGCGACAGCCGTGCTAGAAAGCTGTCTTTCACCGCCTCATTAAAATTCCGCGTGGCAATTAATGGTGTTGAATCGAGAACTAGTCTCGATCTCGATTGTCTCGATTTTTTCTCGTCTTGTTTTCTCCTATTGCATGACACAAGACAATCTCGACTTGTCTCACGCGAAACGAGACGAGACCGAGACACGTCACGCGTCACAAGAGATGGGGATCAGAATCTCGTATCGTAGTGCATTTTTTTCTTCTTCTTCTTTTTCTCTCTTTCTTTTTTTCTTTTCATTTCTTTTCTTTTCTTTTCTTCTGCAAACCCTGCCACGTGTAACATGGCTCTAAGAACCGAACACGCATTGGATCTGTCAACAAAGAAATCGGCAGATCTATGCCTTGCTCCGATGCTTTCTTTTTTCTTTTTTTTTTTATCGTGTATGTACCGCCAATGACGTGGCATGTACGGTTCTGACCGATTTTTGGTTCGGCACGCTACAAATGTATCGTGTGTGTATTGGGGTTGTATGTTGTTGAAGAGCTTGTCGCACCGACCTCCTCCACGATAGATTCTTCCCTACGACTTGCCAGGATCGGTAGCGAAACCAGAGTTGTATCGATACATTTTTTCACTTCTCTTTGGCCTCGGCATTGGCCGACATGCAACTACCAGAAGGCGTCGAGGAGAATTGCATGGCGATCCTCCGCAAGGGCCTCAGGTTGCCAAGGGATCCGGGGTCTACTCACAGTGGTGCATTACTGGCTCACTTTTTTTTTGTGATCTTGTCAGGGGTATCCGGATCCGGCGGTGACGCCCACTTTTTTTCCGCATATATACATTTTTCCTGGACAGCGCTCACAAGGCGCTGTCCAGGTTCGACGCTGCCGGATATAAAAAAAGCATCGGAACAAGGCACTAGTGCGCAACAGAGTTTGGAAACGGTCGCGAAGGGTCAACACTAACATGAAAGAAACATTACGTGAATGTTTTGTCGTTAGCAAACCAATGAAGTTGCACTACGTTTAGATTGTGAAACTAATCCCCGCACGAGTTTTCTAGCTCCATGCAAGCTGGTTGCTCGTGCTGGACGCAGGCTAGTCTTGGAGGTTTTTCGTTTCTAGTGGTCAAGACGTACAGTTTTCAGGCGAGGTGGCAAAAGGTTGATGACTTATCTTTGTACTCCCCGGTTTGAATGTTGAACTACATAGTTTGCTGAGAAAAAAATTTCATGTTGCTTTTGAAAAAGTTGCTCGTAGTCTTTTTCTTTTTGGTTCTTGTTCTTGTTCTTGTTCTTGTTCTTGTTCTTGTTTTTTTCTTTTTCTTCTTTCTCTGTTTTGTGTGGCTAGGACAGGCTTAGAGGTAAGGGAACCTACGCTGCACCCTTGAAGTCCACAAAGGTCATTCTCTGGCAAGGGCATTCAGTCAAAGACTGTGCCCTATGCAACTTATGTTGCACCAGTTGAGGTACCCACGGAACCCTCGTTCCATGGATTATGTGGGAGTCTCACCCGCTAACCCTCACCCCTAAGAGTATCTTTACCACAGGTCGTAAACTTGTGGCTGGGGGTTCAATAGCAGGTTTCAACCTATCCAATGAAATACTCGGCCCCCCGATGTGTTAGAATTGTTGCACTAAAGATGCTTCAAGCTGGGGTGTAGAACAAGGTGAGGTGGAAATAGTTTTTTATCTATGTTGCAGATTGTGGTGGGGGTTGACTTGTTGAACCATAAGGTCGGCTGGTTTTTTTGGGGGGGGGCTCCGGTGAAGTTGTATGAGATTTAGATTGAGACGTTCATTGAAGACCTTGGTGATGTTGAGGCAGAGTTATACCGTGGGGTTTCGTAGTGGCAGTCTTTGATTCATGGAAATTTGACACCTATATGTCCAAAGTTCACGGAAGGTGATTGCTTGTAGAAGTTGCCACCAATTAAGATTTTGGTGATGATGTTGGAACAGGAAGACTGTGGTAACGTTTTCTTGGCACATTAGGAGGAAACATTGTTTCAGTTTGGGAGGAGTGATTGCTAGTTTTTTTATTGATGAAACGAAGTTTACCATCTTGTTTATAGGCAGAGAGTAAATTGAGAATTGTGGTTTGGATTTTTTTAGAGTATCTGTTGAAGGGGGGCAAATGTCTGAGAGGTCAAGGAATTTAGGGATGAGGTAATTGTTTATGATCATGATTAGGGTTGACAGGGTGAAGTGAAAATTGTGACGGATCGGTTTATATTCTTGTTTTTCTAGACCACATGGCCGAGTTTTGACTGTCATGGTCAAGGTTGATACCCAGGACCCGTTGTTGCTCTGTGGATGTTTGGTAGCAATCTGAGGAAGGAACTTCAACATGTGGGCCAGTAGGGAAGAGGATTGTTCTGCCTTTGTTTGCCTTCAGGCCAGTCAGATCCTTACTAATGTCTAGGATCCGTGTGGCCTTGTCCAGATTAGATCGATCATTAACCAAGATTGTGGTGTCATCTGCGTATGCACCAAAGCTAGGGCAGTAAGTCGGGCAAGGGATGGTTTTTTCGATCATGTGGGCATGACATTGGTTTAGAGTTTCCATTGCAATAATAAAAATTTGGGGGGCTACGGGACATCCTTGTCTTACTCTGGTTTCTGTGGTATTTTGCGGCGTGAGGTTCTCGTTGAGTTGGAAGCTTGTCCTTGTGTGATGTGGAGTTGCTTGGATCCACTTGATGTATATCGGGGGGAAGCCCATGTGTTGCATGGTGCGATAGAGGTCAGGGCAAAGAAGGGTATCGTATGTCTTTTCAAAGTCTTCTAGTAGGAAGTTAAGGTTTGTTTTCGTGTGAGTGGCTCAGTGTTTCATGTTAAGGATGCACGAAAGGGTGTCTTTGATGGTCCTGCCGGCAACAAAACCGGTTTGTTCTGGACTGATGAGGTACGGGAGAATGTCGTGAAGTCTGTCTTCTAGTACTTCGGTGAGGATTGTGTATTCAGTATTGAGGAGTGAGATAGGTCTGTAGTTGCAGATGTCGGTTGGGTCACCCTTTTAGAAAAGAAGGCAGGTTACCGAGTCCGTGAATTCCACACATTTTTCTGGGTAACTGAGGAAGGCTTCGGAGGCTTTGAGGAGATTTGATTCGATGAGTTATGGTGCCTCTTTGTAGAATCATGCCGGGATTCCATCAGGGCCAGGGGCTTCGTTTGAAGCCATTTGCAAAGTACTCTTGTGAATTTCCTTCGTGGTCAGCGGAGCTTGAAATGCCTGTAGGAGTTTTTGCAGGATTTGTTTGAGCGGTGGCATACTTGGCGGTGGGCTTGGCTGTGAAAAAAGCTGGCAGTAGAAGGATGTGATGATGGAGGCTAATCCATTCGGTGCAGTTGTGATTTTTCCATTCGTGTTTTCTAGGGCGGTGATTGTAGCGCCCTTTTTCCGTGCTTGAATGTGGCTGGAGAATAATTTGGAAGCATGTTGGAGGCCTTCCGTGTAACTGAGTTGAGCGACGGTGTGTTTGTGTTTAGCTTCCTAAAGAACGTACTTTTTGAGAGATTTTTCTAGTTTGCAGAGTTTGGATTGAATGCTGTGGTCACGTGGATGTAAGCATCTTTTTTGTTGGAGGGTCTTGAATTTTTTAATTTATGTCAATTACTGTTTTTTGCCCGGGTTTGTGTTCTTCTACACTGTAATTTTTAAAAGCCTTCTTGATAACGAGTTTATATGATGACCAGACAGTGTGATTGAGTTTATTTAGCAGAAATTGGCCAAAGTTCCTGCATAGGAGAGAGGTATTTAGTTTCCATAAACATTTTCCTGGTTTGTGGGTGCATTGGAGGTTGATTTGTACCAGAGGAGCTGCAATGTGGTCGGATAGGGTGTCTGGAACTGCAGCATGGGAAGCTGCTATGACTGTGTGGGATTGTGAGAGCTCTGTACAAATGAAGTCAAGTTGTGAGGATGATTTGTGGGGGGTAGAGTAGAAGGTAAAGAAAGAGGAGAGAGGGTGTAAAACTCCAAAACTGTCTAGCAGGTCATGAGTGCTCAGAAGGTTATTGAGGAAATGTGAGTCTTTGGACAGTCATTGTGGACTTACATCAATTTCTTCTGAAGTGGTGTTGAAGTCACCAAGTAAGAAGTTTGTTGGATGATTCTGCAAGAAACTGTCTAGATCTTTCCATATTTTTTTCTCTGTTTTAGTAAGGCCGGTGCACAAATAGAGGTTAAGGTCATAGGTGAACCGTGAACCTCAAAATTTCACTTTAGAATTCTCGTGTTATCCGTGTTAGTTGACAGAACGTGGCTAATTTTGTCAGATTTACAGTATAGGAGACAGACACCCTCGGTTTGGGTAGATTTTGACAAAGCATACTCCATATCCCATCCAATTTACCTTTGTAGTGTAGAGTAATTTTTTTTGGTGTCTAGGTGTGTGTCGATAAGAGCACAGAAGGTGGGTTTGTATAGAGATAGAAAGCTCTCTAGGAATGGTATATTTTAGGTCTTTGATATGCCGTTCATGTTTAGACAGGATATGGAGATAGTGGTCCCGGCAGTGTTGGCCTTGGCCCATCGCCCATCGATGCCCATCGATGCCCATCGATCCATCGATGGACCCCTTTCTGGGGGCATCGATGGGGCCCCTCATGCAAGGGGCACAAAACTGCCCAGAACTGCACAGATGCTTTGGGTTTGAGCACATTCACAATATGTATATGGTATTCACACCTTCTACGGAAGTACATTAAGGTCCAGAATGACACCATTATCAATGTTTCATCCATTCCATGCACTTTGGCATTGCAATACATAATGTCACAGTCACATTCATATCCTACTATCCACACACATTCATGTGGCCTTATGTACAATGGTTTGCAACTGTTAGCACTTGTATGACTTCTCTGCATCCATGTCCACTACACAGACTACATTGCTTGAATATCCAAACAAGCACAAGCAAATATTGCAAAGGGGAGTGGAGCAAACATTGCTTGATAGAATGATCCAGGACAAGTGACAAGTGAGTATGACAATGACAATGAGAATGTAAATCTACTTCTACTTCTGCTTGCGCTTTGCTGCCTTCAATGCAGCAGCCCTGATTGCTACAGCTGCTGCACGCTTCACAGCTGCTGCTTTGGCTGCACCAGGCTTTGCTGTGGCCNCACCCCCTTCACCCCCTTCACCTCCCCCACCCCCTCCACCCTGCTTGTTGGTGGCTCCCTTGTCTGCTCTATTCTCTCTGCCCTGTCCATGTGAAACTCCCTCATCCTTCTCTTTCTCCCCTTCATCATCATCCTCCTCATCCCCAGCTCCCTCGTCCCTTGGAGCCTTGTTGGATGATGGAGTCACCTGCTCACGGACACGCACAGGCCGGGCATGTGGCAGCCCTGGCAGATCTGTCATGACACGCACGGTTGCCATGACCTCCACAACATCATCTTCTGGTGCTGGAAGCTCCTCTTCCTCCTCTTCTCCCTCATTGTCACTCTCCATGTTATCCTCGGGCTCACAGAGAACCCCTTCCTCTTCCACAATGTCTCCATCGTCCTCACTTGCTTCTGCTTCTTCATCTGCTCCTGCCTCTGGAACTGCTTCTGCTTCAGCTGCTGCTACAAGCCCCGCTGCTGCCCTCTTGCCCCCAGTCCGCCCATACTGCTTCCGCAATCGCACGTTGCAGCGAACCAAGAGCTCCAGTGTCTCCACCTTCAGCCTGTTGCGCCTGGCAGTGTGAATCAGCTCGTGCGTTGAAAAAACGCGCTCACACTCAGAGGATGCGCATGGCTGAGACAAGACTTTTAGGGCAAGATTGCGCAGCACAGGCAAGTGGCACATGTAGTTCACGTGCCACTCGACCGCTGTCATCGTACCACACTGCACCTTGGCAACAGCTGCAATGGCCTTAGCATTCCATCGCGGGGTGACCATGGGATCCGTATCCACCATCGTCTGGGCTTTCTGGAATGCCCCAATCTCCTTCATCACCTGGTCCTGGTCATTTTCTGGAACCAGCGCCTCAACAACCATCTGCCAAGCTGCCAAAGTGGTGTTGTCCTGTGATAGGTCATTGCCGAAGTGCTCTGGGTGGAGACGGCGAGCAGCAGCATACAAAGGACAAGACATGTCCTTCGACCACCGTGCCTCAAGCCTGCCAAGCACAAAGTTGACATGATTTTCTGCAACCCTCCGAGGCTTCCTACCCTTCTTCACAGAGAGACTCTTCAGAGACTCAGCACAGTCCAGCAGCCCCTCATAAATCTCACCCACACTCCCACCTGGCTTGTCCGCAACCCTCAGGAGTACAGTCAGTGGCTGCAACAGCTCTTTCAGCTGACGCACCTGAACCCAGAAGACCTTCCTCCTGATAAA
>SZWC01004130.1:79858-113847 GCA_023375785.1 Penium margaritaceum
GGGGGGGATGCTATAGTGGGGGTCATTTGTGTGGTGTGAGAAAGTAGAATTTGCGGGTAAGAGAGGGCTATTCTGACTAAGAGAAGAGTTAGTTTGACTGAGTTGGTCATGATATGGAGAAATGAGCAAGAGATTTTATAATAAACCAAGTTCAAAAAGAGATTTTTGAGAAACCAGGCCAGATTTGGCATTATTCCAAAAAGAGCTGCTACGAAACCAGGGACCTAGGCACAGAACTCTAGAATGTAGTAGGTTCAAAGACACACTAGACACCTTGACAGTGGAACAAGTCTTGTGGACAATGGTAGTTGTTAGTGTTTTCCTTTAACCATACGGTGGATGTAAGGGTGAGGAGATAGGATGGCTGCGCGTGATATGCATAGTTGTTGTTGTGAATACTGTCAAGGAGTGGACAGAGTGAGTTAGGAATTCATGTGGGTGCTTTTGTTTGTTTGATATGGAGATGCTGGAACAGCGTTCAGTATCTCTGCTTGATATGGATGCAGGATGTTTTGTTTGAAGGACGTGTGTTGGAAAACCAGTTGTTGTTAGAAGCCTTCTTGGTAGGTTACTGTGATTTGGAATGAACTGTGAAATCTGTGTGGTTGTGTTGGATTTAAGAGCACGTGTTGTAGTGCTCAGGGGTATTGGGTGAAAGGTTCTGTGAGATTCGAGGTTTGGAAGGAAAACCAGGGTTGATGAGATCAGACTGTTCTCAGGTGAGAGATAAAAGAAACTGTTGTACACAGTAGAAATCAGAGTTGAAGGAAAACATCATTTGAGACTCATATCTCCAGCGGGTACATAAAGTAGTTCTAGCGGAAAGATTGTGAAGAGATCTAGATCTGGAATACTCTAAGCTAGAGCTACTAAAAAAAAGAGGGTGGCATTCTCAGACTGATTGTGGCTGTGATTGTGGTGAAGATGGGAGTTAGATTGGGCCGAGCAAGTGTTCTGGGTAGATCTTGACCTCCGGAGATTTTGAGGTTTGGGGTGGACGGAGTAGGGTGAGAGTCCATTATAGGAACCTTGATGATGTTTGGATTTGGATGGGGCCGAGCATATCATGAACTCGCCATGAGTTCTGCAAACAAGAGAAGAAGTGTTATTCTTGAATTTCAAAAGGGGAGGATGTGGAGTGGAGGTTAGGGCATTACCCAGAGAGGAGTTCAGAATTTGAAGTGCCTCTTCAGGGTGTCCAGGACCGCATTGACGTTCACAATTAGTTGGTCCTGGCTCGGATTTGCCCTGTATTCCCTGTGGGCTTGCTTGTGTGTTTCTGTTGTTGCATGTGCATGTAGCACATCCAAAGAGCCTCCAGCGTAGTTTTTGCAAGCCACATAGTTGCAGATGTGGAGTTCTGACACCTTCCCGGCGTTGGTGAAAATGAAACCTGGGTCTCCCTTCCAAATCAGGGAGTAGTGAGAGTGACTGATGTGGCACTCTGACAAAGTGACACCGTAACGTTAGCCACAAAAAAACAAAGGATTTTGAGAGTTGCGGGAAGTGATGGTTAGTTGAGTTACCGCATTGTCTGTGCACTGCGATGATCGATCTGATTGCCTTCAGGGGCTGAGAGCGGGTCACTGGAAAAAGGGCGTGGTAGCAAGTGTGGTGGTTGTTGTTGCAGTAGTGGCAGATGATTCCATAGAAGTACAAAGTGATTTTTTAGTTGAGCTTGCCATCAATGTAGAAAACCGGAGTCACACCCAGAAAGGCAGGATTTTCAGGGTGGCCAACTGGAAGTCCAAGGACAGTGTTCGTTGTCAAACCAGTGAGCGGGTTCACGTAGCGGTGCAGACACATGATTTTCATCAGTGGCGGTTTGGTTTTTCCTGCTTGGCATTCCCTGGTGAGTGTGTGTGCAACATCACCCATGTTGAAATTCCCGGGTAGGCCATTGATGGCGAGTGATGGTTCAAGGGGGTTCAGCATTTTGGTCGCCGCATAGGTTGGGTGGGTCACTTTTGTGACGACCACTTCCACTTTACCGTCAAAGTCTGCACAAGAGGATGACAGGGAATAGGTTACAGGTATGAAAGATACTCTGGAAATATGGAAGGGGTTATGTTTCCACAGAAATGCCAGGGAATAGAAGAAAGGTGACAGTTGAACGGAAAAAGCCGGAATGGTGCCTGAGGAATCTTCGAACTGGATGGTGTAGCGGGCCATACGTAGGCGCCCGTTCGGCACAGAATCCGTAGCAAAGACTTTTGCGGTGTGGATGGTGACAGCAGGGATGCTCTTGAATTCTCTTTGTAACATTTCAAGAAAATGATTTGCAATACGTTCACCATACCTGGCATGTTGGTTGTTGAAAACCACGGTGATGGTTTGGCTGAAGCTCTGAATGTACTGGTCAAGAGTTTTTTTCCGAGGACAAAGTGGTTGCACCAATTTGTGTCGGCAGGAAAGAAAGAAGTTCTATTTCCGCTTCCAGGTCATCCATGTTCTCTAGATCCATGGGGGGTGGTGTTTGTCCGCCCAAAGCATTGCCGGCAGCTGCGGCAGTGGTGTTCCTGTAGAGACGTTCGAAGGAGCCTTCAGAATAGGCGCTCATGTCTGAAAGGTACACAAGAGTAAGATAACTGTGAATCCGATTGTTTGAGAAATGTGTGTTTGAAAAGGTATAGTACAATGTGGCTTTACCCGCGGCAGATGTGGATTGACCCACATGGCCAGAGGTTGGGGTAGTGTTCCCATGGGCTTGGTGCCCGCCAGCAGAGATAGAGGGATTTTTAGCACCATGATGGGTTCCATGAGTCGCAGTCTGTAGTTGGGCCCTGGCCATCTTAGTTGTTCGGGCCGTGGAAGTACCAGATCCGTGTGTTTGAAGACCTTGTCCCCCATTCAGAGTCACAGTGGAGGCCGGAGTGTGAGTTTGAGGTGCGCTTTGCCCTGCGAGCGAAAGAGAGAGTGTAAGATGATGTAGAGGTGAGAGTTTTGTGGAAGAGGACAGGTGGTTGAAAGACCAACCTTCAAGATCCTCTTCATTGCCTGGGAAAAAAACACGACATTTGGAAGTAGTTTTTTTTTAGCTAGTGGAGCTCCCTTTCTCTTTTCAGGGGTTGATAGCCTTGCCGTTTTCTCAAAAAAGATGTTTGCCTTCCTTGCCCGTGTAGGGTGCCATGGCTTCCTGAGTGGGGGCAGAGCCCTTGATTTTCAGGACACTTCTTTCCACGCCTTCCATGCTTGCAGATCTTGCAATTTGGAGGGCGAAACCAGGATTAGGTCCTTGTAGTGATGGATAGGAGCTTGAGAGGTCACTGGGACCGGATAGCGTGGATAGAAAACCTCTCCAATATGTGGAGGGTATTGAAAGATGTTACGGAAACTTAGAATGCAGGCCCCGGTTTGTGTGCAAGAGCACCGCAACTGAAAGGTGCAGTTGTAGAGCGTGCCGGTGAGAGAGCTCACCTGTAGCCATTGGCGATTGGATGTGGAAAAGGCAGGTTGGTACGGGGGCACCACACTGCTCACCTTGGAATGGGAAAGACAGGAAATTTGGGCATTAAAGTAGGGATAGCAGTATGTTGAGGCATGATACAGCAGGCAAGATGTGATGGCGTTCGGTCGCAGCGCAGAAACCTAACCACGTTTTTTCTTTTCTCTTATTCTTGGCCACTTTTTTTGGGATTTCCTGTTGACATGGTGTGCCCCTTGCCATGAGTGCCGTTGATTATACTCCCTGGTTAGACCAATGAGGAGTAGTCGAACACCTGATCTGACTTTAGATTTGGATTCCTTGGATTTTTTCATGCAGGATAGAGCTTTTAATCGCTCGATTTGAGTAAGTATTCAGAAAGTTAGCCTAGCCCAAAAATCGGGTGTTGGGAGGATGGAATCTGGTACCCGCCATGGGTGGCGGGATAATCCACCGCCAGTGATCCGAGTTCGTTCCTAATGGGCTCCAAATACACTAGGGGCATGAATGAGGTAACCATAAGGACCTCTTTGATCAGGATGAACTTTTCCTTGACTTCTGGACGAGGAAAGACGCTTCGACGGGTCATCGTCGAAGCGCCTCCTATTGCCTAGAGTGTAAGGCCAGGTAGGCGGCTCCACCAAGGGTTACTTCGACGGCCGTAGTAGGGGCTCTACTGNTCCATCTAGGATAGAGCTTTGAATCGCTCAATTTGAGTGAGTATTCAGAAAGTTAGCCTAGCCCGAAAATCGGGTGTTGAGAGGGTGGAATCTGGTACCCGCCATGGGTGGCGGGATAATCCACCGCCAGTGATCCGAGTTCGTTCCTAATGGGCTCCAAATACACTAGGGGCATGAATGAGGTAACCATAAGGACCTCTTTGATCAGGATGAACTTTTCCTTGACTTCTGGACGAGGAAAGACGCTTCGACGGGTCATCGTCGAAGCGCCTCCTATTGCCTAGAGTGTAAGGCCAGGTAGGCGGCTCCACCAAGGGTTACTTCGACGGCCGTAGTAGGGGCTCTACTGCTCCATTTTGGGCGTGCTTGGATGCGTTGGAAAGCTTAGATTGCAGGGTATACGGATCTTATTTAATCTTACTATGCTAATTAACAAAAACGTGTTTCAATTCAGATATACTGAATGCGACGTGTTCTGCCCATTCCTATCCGTGATCCTTGTACTTCATACTCTTCACCATTAGTGTCCATTGGCTGCCCCAAACACTGGTGGCGTGCTTCAGTGAGAGCTAGGCATCCTTGAGGGTGCGTTCACACCCACTAGAGCCAAGAAAGGGCTATGGGCCACGTGCCTAGAAGGACCCTAGCTCTTCAACTTTCACGCCTACCGCTGCGCGCCATGGCAACGACAAAGCAATAGAGCATCGGCGCCGTCTCCAAGTTTGATGGGAACGGCTTCCCTTTGTGGAGGTGGCAGTTTGAGGTCTATCTCAATGACAAGGGCCTGCTTGAGCTGGTCAACGGTGAAGAGACCGCGCCTCCACATACCGCAACGCCGGAGGAAGTGGACAAGTACAAGAAGCGCAACAAGAAGCTGCTTGTATTGTTGGTGTTAGTGCTATCTCCGCCGCAGCGCGCACTGATTCAAGGATGCACAGAGGCCGCGGAGGCCTAGAAGAAGGTCTGCAGCATCTACTAGTCCACCAACCTCGCTAACCAGCTCTTCGTCTTCAAGAGGCTCGTCACCCTCTGAGCCAACGAAGGCGACGACATCATGAAGATCCTGGAGCAGATTGAGTCCCTCAATGCCGAGTGCGTAGCCACCGGATGGAAGGTTGACCCTCAACTGCAAGCCATGATCCTTCTTCTGGCCTTGTCGGACAGTTGGAGTTCCATGATCACCGCCGTAAGCGGCTGGTCCGCCGATGAGCTGAAGTACCCGAAGGTGGCTGAGTACGTCCGCAACGAATGGATGCGACGTGGTAGGAGAGGGAGCGGGGCAACATCAAGTTCCGCCTATGCCGTCCGCCCTCAAGGTGGAGGGGGAGGCAAAAAGGGGAAGATTGCCAAGCAGGGCACCAAGAAAGGTGACAACAAGGGGGAGTGCTCCAACTGTGGCAAAGGGCCACTATGCACGCAACTGCCCCAATAGGAAGTCGTACCAGCCAGGGAAGGCTGGAAAGAAGGACGATCTGTCAATGATGGCGAAGGAGTCCGTCGACTTGACAGATCCGGGAGTCTCCGTGATTGACTCCGGATTGGGCCACAACACACAATGTAACCGGGCGGCATTCGTCACCTATAGCGCCTCGGAGCGGCGCATGACAGTGGCCAACGGCAAAACGGAGTTGGATGCCGGTGAAGGCAACGTCCGCATCGAGATGGATGTGGAGTGGGAGGTTGTCACTAGCACAATTCATGACGGGCTCCACATGCCCAACTTTGGGGAAAATCTGCTGTCAGTGAGCCGCCTCACTGACAAGGAGCTTGAGGTGCTCTTCAGCAAGGAGGCCATCATCCGCAAGGAGGGGAACGGCCAGGTGATTTCACGCGGAAAGCGAGAGGACGACTTGTACCTGCTCCATGCAAAAACCCTAGGAAGCCGGGCGGGGCCCGGCGTCGTCCACCTTGCGAAAAAGGACGATGGAGACCTGCACCTGTGGCACCGCCGCCTGTGCCGCATCGCTCCCTCAACTGTGAGGGACATGGCAAAGAAGGAAGTAGTACAGGGTCTTTAGCCTTGACGCAACCAAGAATGCAGTGTGTGAGCCGTGCGTGGTTGGCAAGGCAACATGGTTGCCGTTTGATGGCAAAGAGACACGTGCATCGGCAAAGCTGGAGGTGGTCCACACTGATGTATGTGGGCCATTCAAGAGCTCCATCGGGGGCGCTCGCTACTTTGTGACCTTAATCAACGATCACAGCCGCAAGCTCTACCTCTATATCATCAAGAGGAAGAGTGATGTCCTTACATGTATGCAGGAATTTGTTGCGGCAGTGGAGCGGCAAACAGGGTTGAAGGTGAAGGCGTTCCGGAGTGACAACGGCGGCGAGTACGAGGGCTACTCGGCATGGATGAAGAGCAACAGGATCTCGTGGCAGAAAACTATGCCACACTCTTCGCAGCAGAACCGCGTCGACCAAGGGCGAACCGCACCATCCTCAACATGGTCCGGTCCATGTTGAGCGATGCCGGCCTCGCGCAGTGGTACTGGGACGAGGCGGCACGGACAGCGGCATACATCATGAACCTGACCCCGACGAAGCCGCTACAAGACGTGGATTCCAAGGTGTGGAAGACGCCACAAGAAGGGTGGAGCAGGAGGAAGCCAACTGTGGCACACCTCCGCACGTTTGGTTGTTTTGCACATGCTGTTGTGCAGGCACAGGAGGGGCGGGGCAAGATGGACCCGCAGACCGGCCGGTGCATCTTTGTCGGGTACTAGAGCGGGAGCAAGGCGTGCCAGCTCTTCGACGCGCGGAGGCAGCAGATCGTGAAGAGTCACGACATCATGTTTGATGAGGACAGCCATTGGACGGACAAGGATGCGGGTCTCTCCAAGCGGGGGGAGTGGCTGCCACTCCTCGAGGGGGAGACGCCGGAGGACGCAAAAGAGGGTAACGTCCCATCGGCTCCAGCCGGCGCGAACGATCCGGGCGATGTTGGAGCGGCTGATTTACATTCAGCTGAGTCGGACAATGAGTCCAAATCGCCGGCAGTAGTGGAGCTGAACAAGGAGACGGGGAGTGAGTCCGCATCTCCATAGTCCCCGAGAGAGGGGGAGCAGGCCAGCGGTGCGAGTGGCACCGCAAGAGGGCAGCAGCAACAGGAATAGTTGTAGCAGCAACAACAGCCTCAAGAGCAGCAGCCTCGGAGAAGCGGACGCGCAAGGAGGACGGCAAAATGGTAAGATGTCGCGCAAGGCACCTGGACTGGGTTTGCACGAGCGTTCTTTGTGTAAGAGGAGCCCAAGACCGTCAAGGAGGCATTGCAACAGAAGGATGAGGCTGAGTGGGAGGGAGCCATAAAATTTGAGCTCGCCTCCCACGAAGAGAACGACACTTGGCAGCTGATTGACAGACCGGAGGGCGCGAAAATCATCGGCTCCAAGTGGATCTTCAAGAAGAAGCTCACCAAGGAGGGGAAGGTGGAGCAGTACAAGTCATGGCTGGTCGCAAACGGGTACACCCAGTGGAAGGGTGAACACTACAATGAAACCTTTGCACCTGTGGCAAAGTTTGCCTCCATCCGCTCTATCGTCGCGGTGGTGGCGGCGCGCGACTACGAAGTCCATCAAATGGATGTGAAAACTGTTGGAGTAATGCTCCTCACCATGGCAGGAGTGACTCCAAAAAGGAACACCAAAAAGACAAGCCTTAGTGGCATAGTGGTTAATGGTGTCCACCTCTAGAGGCAGGGGCCTGAGTTCAAGTCCCACAAGATGAAATTCTGCCCTGCCTCAAGGAAGGTGGAAAATAGATGCCAGGAAGCTAGCTCAACCTCTAGAGTTCCTCTTTAAGTTTCTAGAAGGCCAGGTGAGGGTCCAGGAAGGTGGCACACCTTCTAGAAGGGGTGACTTGTCCTACAAGGCATCTAGAGGTGTCTTGGTCTTCTGGACACCTTCCCTCCTACTAGAAGCAAGCTGAGGAATCTAGGAAGGGGCAGAAGCTTCTAGAGGAGGGAAGGGATGCCTTCCTAGGTGGGAAAAAGGANTAGAGGCAGGGGCCCGGGTTCAAGTCCCACAAGATGAAATTCTGCCCTGCCTCAAGGAAGGTGGAAAATAGATGCCAGGAAGCTAGCTCAACCTCTAGAGTTCCTCTTTAAGTTTCTAGAAGGCCAGGTGAGGGTCCAGGAAGGTGGCACACCTTCTAGAAGGGGTGACTTGTCCTACAAGGCGTCTAGAGGTGTCTTGGTCTTCTGGAAACCTTCCCTCCTACTAGAAGCAAGCTGAGGAATCTAGGAAGGGGCAGAAGCTTCTAGAGGAGGGAAGTGATGCCTTCCTAGGTGGGAAAAAGGACAGCCTACCAAGGGATACTCTAGAAGCCATAGAATCTGCTAGGAAGCTCCAAATCTGGCATGCTTTGGTGTTCTGGAAAGCTAAGACCAGTGGCTATAAAATGCCACTGCTTGTGAGCCTTGATTAAGAGTTCATTCCCAGTCAGTTGAGGCCAAAACTATTGCCTCAATCTCTGACCAGTTTTCTGCCATCCTTTGAACTAGTTGCCTCCACAGTTTCAGTCTCTCCAAAAAGAGTTGGTGGTGTGAACCAGCCACTGCTAGGGACCCTCCAGGGTGCACACTCACCCTCAGGCCAACAAAAACTGCATTCCTCAATGGCGACCTGGACAAGGAGGTCTACATGGAGGTGCCGGAGGAGGTGGACGCGCCACCGGGGAAGGTGTGCCGGCTTTGCAAGGCGCTCTACGGGCTGAAGCAAGTGCCACTCATGTGGTACTTGAAAATGGATGGCTTCATGGCCGAGCTTGGCTTCAAGCGATGCAAAGCGGATCACAGTGTGTATGTGCGGAAGAAGCCGGGGTTACACTAGATCGTGGTCCTCTACGTGGATGACCTCATCCTCGTGTCATCGGACATGGAGGAGTTAGTGAACCTGAAGCGCCAGCTGGGCGGTCGGTTCAAAATGACCGACATGGGCGAGCTCGAGTACTACCTCGGCGTCGCCATCAAGACAGACTGCAAGGCACGCACGCTGGAGATGGGGCAGGAAAAATACGCGCAAGAGGTGCTCCGCCACTACAATATGGAGGAGTGCAAACCCATCGGCACACCAATGACCACCACGTGTGAGCTAAGCTCAAGCATGGGGCCGAGCACGGATGAGGTGAAGGAGGAGATGGCAGGTGTGCCATGCCAGTCCGCGGTGGGGAGCATAATGTACGCCATGGTGGCGACGCGGCCCAACCTGGCCTTCGCGAAGGGCCAAGTGAGCCGCTATGTTGCTGACCCCGGGCCGCTGCATTGGCAAGCGGTGAAGCGGATCCTCCGCTATCTCAAAGTGACAAAACAGTCGCGGCTTGTGTTTGGAGGGGGAGCGCGTGACGACTCCCTTGAGTTGGTCGGCTACTCGGATGCCAACTGGGCTGGTGATGTGGATGACAGGAAATCAATGTCGGGGTATGTGTTTGTGCTTGGTGGTGTAGCAGTTTCATGAGCAAGCAGGAAGTAGGACTGCGTGGCGCTGTCCAGCACCGAAGCGGAGTACATCGCACTCACGGAAGTGGCAAAAGGAGGCAATGTGGCTGCGTCAGCTGCTAAAGGAAATCGGTGTGCCACAAAGGAAGCTGACGGTGCTCAACGTTCACAACATGAGTGCCATCAGCCTGACCCAGAACCTGGTGCTGCACAGGAGGACCAAGCACATCGAGATCCGGCATCACTACGTGCGGGACTTGGTGGCGAAGGGAGATGCGGCTATTGTGCATTGTGGCACTAAGTGCATGCTTGCCTACACCATGACCAAGGCACACCCCAAGGACAGGCACGACGCAAGCTACATGGAGCTTGGTCTGCGCTGTGAGGTTTAAAAATGCTACAGGTTCCAAGGACAGGTCATCAAGGTTGCGGTGCAAGGGGGAGATTGTTGACATGGTGTGCCCCTTGCCATGAGTGCCGTTGATTGTACTCCCTGGTTCGACCAATGAGGAGTGGAAGAACACCTGATCTGGCTTTAGATTTAGATTCCTTGGATTTTTCCATCTAGGATAGAGCTTTGAATCGCTCAATTTGAGTGAGTATTCAGAAAGTTAGCCTAGCCCGAAAATCGGGTGTTGAGAGGGTGGAATCTGGTACCCGCCATGGGTGGCGGGATAATCCACCGCCAGTGATCCGAGTTCGTTCCTAATGGGCTCCAAATACACTAGGGGCATGAATGAGGTAACCATAAGGACCTCTTTGATCAGGATGAACTTTTCCTTGACTTCTGGACGAGGAAAGACGCTTCGACGGGTCATCGTCGAAGCGCCTCCTATTGCCTAGAGTGTAAGGCCAGGTAGGCGGCTCCACCAAGGGTTACTTCGACGGCCGTAGTAGGGGCTCTACTGCTCCGTTTTGGGCGTGCTTGGATGCGTTGGAAAGCTTAGATTGCAGGGTATACGGATCTTATTTAATCTTACTATGCTAATTAACAAAAACGTGTTTCAATTCAGATATACTGAATGCGACGTGTTCTGCCCATTCCTATCCGTGATCCTTGTACTTCATACTCTTCACCATTAGTGTCCATTGGCTGCCCCAAACACTGGTGGCGTGCTTCAGTGAGAGCTAGGCATCCTTGAGGGGCTCCACACCCACTAGAGCCAAACATTTCCACACGTAGAAAAGTGCCGGGTTTGGTTGTACCACTTGTCCAAAAGCGTGTTTTTTTCTAAAGTGAAGAGACGAGTAAAAACATATGTCCAGATAAGGATTGTCGGGCTTGAAAAAAGGAGCTTCAAGTTGAAGTAACGTTGTCAGAAATGGAGGAAGGGGATGTGTTGAGGGTGTGGGGATGAAACCAATGATGGCGCGTAGCATCCACAATGAGCTTGGATGCTTGTTATCTTGAAAAAACAGCAATGTGCATGTTGGTCTCCCTCTTGCTGTCGGATGTTGCGGAGTACCAAGCACGTTAAACTCCTGATAGGTCATGGGTACCATGATAAAGATGAGCAGGGTGAATGCGAGAAATGGTTGAACGAAATCGGGTTTCAAGTATGGCATCTTTGCTGGTGGCCATGTTATCGGTGATGTGGAGCTGGAGACGTGCCGATGTTGGTTCTTTGAATTGCGGACTGTTCCGGTTGGTCGCTTGGTTGGAGCGTCATTCCTGATTGTTGCGTTGGCCGCCTTGGGTGAAGCTGAGCTTGGCCACATGGACAAGGTTCTTCTGATAGTGTTGTCCACGGTGGACACAAGACCCACCATGCTGAGCTCAAGGGGGTTGAGATATGCCGCGTGGAGATAGGGTGTGTCTTCGCGATTCTCGGTGTGGCAGGATGGCGGGACAGCTTTCGGTGAAGCAGAGCGGCTTTGGTACGGCAGAGCGGCTTTGTTTTCGAGTGTCCGATCTTGGCTTTGTTTTCGACCCACTCGGGAGTAACCAGAACCTGTACGATTCCGGAACCAAACGGGACGCACTTTCACTTCTCGCCAAGACATTCAGCCGCAACGAAGACTGCCGTTTGTGGGTAGTTGCTCGTAGTCGAGAGTGAAGTCGCCACGAAGTGGGTGCGTTCCGGCAGCTCGCTATTTTGTTTTTCTTTCCCCTCGCAATGGTTCAAAGTTTGAGACTTCCTCAGACGTGAGCGAGACCGAGATGAGACCGATACAAGCAAAATGCAAATCTGTACAAGACTGAGATTTTCTCGTCCTCTCTACCTGGGACGAGACATCTCGTACTGACATGTAAAAAAATGAGTTCAAGATCGAGAATCTTGATCTTGATCTTGACTTAACAGGCCTAACGGCTCTTCACATGAGCCGAGAGGTCACAGTCAGCTATGTACACAATATCACTCCCCCATGACCCCACGGCAAACATGTTCAGAGGCATACAAGCACTGACACAAGCAACGGCACAAGGCAACAATGGCACACGGGAACAGATATACCTCAAGGGCGGAGGTCAGTCCGCAGTAAAGGCAGGGTGCAGTCCCACAGAACGTGTAGCTACAAGGAACTTCATGCGGCTGATGGACTTTGTCAGAAAATTGGCACGCTGTGCGTCGGTACTAGTCCACACAACCTGATCGTCACCTCGATCCACCAAAGCTCGAATGTAGTGGTACTCCAATTTGATGTTCTTTGTGTGTGTATGGAGCAAACAGGAGTTCTCCACAATGGCCTTTGTGTTCTGATTGTCGCACCGAGCACACCAGGGGACATGGACTGACGCAAATCACGCAATAGGTGCACTAACCACACACTCTCGGTCGCACCAAGACCCAAAGCTACATGCTCTGCTTTTGTTAGACTGCAAGCGATGCAACCTTGTTTGCCACTAGGCCAAGAGAAAGCAGTTCCTCCAATGAAGAAGATGTATTTTGTGTGGCTCTTGCCGTTCGGTCTATATGCCAGGTCATAGTCCGTGTATCCGTCGAGGACCACAGAGGCATGTCGGCGGTAGTGAAGGCCTATGCGGGCTGTGGACACAATGTACCGCACACACCGGATGGCAGCCTTAAGAACCCGTCTGTGTGATGCTTGCGATAACTGCACATGTAGGTTGACAGCGAAGGTGATGTCCGGCCGTGTCGTTGTGGCCAGGTACATGAGTGAGCTGATAACTTGCAGGTACAAGGTCATGTGGACTGGCTCCCCCAGCCTTGCTGGGTCGTCGATCGTTAGAGTGTCCTGTCTGTCGGGGGTGATTGGAGCGGATGCCGTGTGCACAATGCTAAGTAGCTCAGCAAAATGCTCCTCGAGAGTGAGAGCCTACCGCACTGATGGACTAGGAGCGTACGACAAGCGTGATCACACCCACAATCTACATTCCCAGGAAAGCTATTGCCTCTCCAAGGTCTTTCATTTCGTATGTCCACTACAGCTACACCCTTAGCCGCTTTGACAGCCTTCAAATTGGGCTAAGCGATCAGAAGGACGTCAACTTAGACCAGGATGGCTGTGAGTGGCACATGAGTCTGGGAGAGGAAGAGCGATGGGTCCAGCAAGCTCTGGACATATCTGGTTGGTAGAAGCGTGCTGATGATCTCCTTGTTATAGCATCGAGGCGACTTCTTCAAGCCATGCAGGGCCTTCCGTAGCCGGTACACACGGCCACTACCATCCTCGAAACCTGGGGGCTGGACCATGTAGATATCTTCATCCATATTTCCATGAAAGGAACGTGTTGGTGACGTCCACCTGATTGAGCTACAAGTCATGCTAAGCCACCTGAAACAACAGGCCCAAGGTCTTGGTGCAAAGGTCTCAGTGAACTCGATCCAATCCACCTGAGGGAATCCCTTCGCAGTGATTTGTGCTTTGTAGCGGTCAACTGAGCCATCCGGCTTCAACTTCTTCCGCAATACCCACTTGGCCTTGATGGCCTTCTGTCCGCACGGTAGGTCTACAAGGTAGTAAAATCATCGATGGCCGCCACCTCAGCCTTGCACACTGCGCGAGAGAGTGCCGCATCGGGTCCAGCCAAAGCCTGATGCAGTGTGCCGAGGTCTGGCGTCACGCCCACCACACTAGGGTCTGGGGCCGCGGTAACTCCATTGCGCATGGCCAAGGCATAGGCCACAGACAGAGGACCCACAATGACGGTAGACTCTGCAGAGTTGGCCACAAGTCGGCGCTCGTGAGAAATGAGTACGAGACCTCTATCGCAGCCAGGGTGGACTTCGGTGAGCCTCTGCGCACTGAGGCCTAAGGCCCTCATGCCAGGGTCACCACTGCGCACGTTTTGAGCAGGATGCGCATGGAGCCACCCATCCTCACCTTGTGGGTAGGACTCTAGGGGTGATGCAACAGGAATGGACAGTGGACACGCACTAGACAAAAGTAAGATTGGTGACGTGCCAGGTGGTGATGACGCGTCAATGGAGGACATGGAGGAGGGGGACAACACAGGCAATACAACTGGTGACACAAATGAAACATCTAGTGTAGACTGTGCAAATGACACAGGTAAATCTACTGGTGACAAAGGTGCGGGTGACACAGACGGCACTGGTGATGCAGCAAGTGACGTAGTCACCGTTAACGCAGGGAGGGCTGGCGACATGGGAGATGCAGGCAGGACGGGAAATGCAGATGATGGATGTGGTGTAGACATTTCCGCTGGTGGGTGGGACGGACCAGTAGTGCCCAGTGGGACTGGGATAGAATCATCGGTCAGCACATTCTCCCCTGTGCGAGGTACCGTACCACACTAAGACAAGTGTGACTGCGGGATACCACCGACGGGCATGTCACAGAAAGAGAGATGCTGAAACAACAACACGACTCTAGACTCGATAACACGCCGTCGACTAGGGTCCAAGAAGTGCTAAGCCTTGGAGCATGAAGCCATGTCCACAAACGTGCACACGCGGCCGCGGGGGAAGAACCTGGAGCCTTGCTGTTCTGGTATGAACCAGACACAGGCAAGAGACTCCCACACATGCGCAAGATGGAGATCCGCACGACGTCCATACCACAGACGGTATGGGGCTTGTGTGTTCAGGAGGGAGCCGTGAGGTATCTAGTTCCAGGCCCATGTCATGTAGGCCATGCCCTCAAAGGCGAATGCTTCCGGCATGCCACTGTCCACCCGCATTGAGCGAACCGCATCCTCCATGGTGCGGTTCCAGTGCTCAGACATGCCGTTCAACTGGGGTGTGACAAGAGTGGAGAGGTTGTGAAACACCCCCACTTAAGCACAGTATCGGTCCAGGTCTCCCATGAACTCACCGCCCCGATCAGAGCAAAATTTCTAGAGGGTATGTCCGAATTGACACTTAGCCATAACGAGCCAAGTGCGTATGGCACGTGTAGCATGAATTTTTAGGTATAGGTTGAAGATCCACCGCATGCGGGTGAAGTCGACCGTCAGGACGTATTGCACTGTGTCATCCTCGAAATCCAGGGGGGAGGGATCCTAGGAGATTAGGTTAAACCAACTTAAGGGGCTATAGAGCTCGTGAGTTGGACGGAGGGTATGTGACACGGTGTATCTTGCCTTTAGCAAATTGCAGGCAATCGGTTTTGGGCTGCACCTCAAAGGACACTGCTTCAAGACTGAGCGCGGGTCAGGTGCAAATCACGCGATCGACAGCATTCAAGTGCACATGGCACAAGCGACTGTGCAGTGGACGCTGGTGCTCGGACGACATCGTGCCCATCACAAACACTCGTGCAGTACGGTATGTATGGATCGTAGTGGACATAGGGTAGCCAAAGATGTGATACAAGTCCCCAATCGCCTTATCTTTAGCAGTAGCACAAACGAAGACTGTGTCATCCTCACCTGTGAATGTGATACTTAGACCCAATCAGGCCCGTACAACACGTTTGAGATGTAGAGCGGCCCTGACAGAATTGCACCACACCTTCACCCTGAACAAGAACCGCATGCCGTACGCACAGACCGCATGGAGCCAACAAGATTAAGCACCACAAAATCATAGTGATGACAGGTCATTTGATGGGTGACGCCTGAATCTAAGATCCATGTGGAATCCGTCACACATTCTGGCAAACAGACTGAAAGAATACCTGTAGTGCAGGCATGGGACAGAGGTTTCTTAGTAGATGACTCCTCAGCTACAAAGGCTACACCTGCTTGTGACATATCAAGCCACGACAGGTCATCAAGACCTGTGTAGATAGCGGCAAAGACAGTAGACGGACCAGCATCATCACGTCCAACGAACTGCTCAACAGACTCAACAATACACTATGCCCCACCGCCACCATCCCGACTACACATCACGTTCTCGATAGACTCAGCAATGTGACCCCTCGGCTCAGTCAATGCAGTCGCACCTCCCTGAGTGGTGAGCCGTAGGAGCTGGCGGAGCTCTGGGATGTTGCAGACCTGTGTCGCAAGCCGCTACTCCAAAGATGACAGGTCGCTTGTGCCGACCGTGGCTGCTTCAGCTTCTGATGGAGGCTACGGGTCAGTTGCTAAGGTGGAGTGTACGGAGGTGCGCTCATGTTGTTGGAGCACCTGTTGCAAGCCTTTCGTAATTTTTTTCCAGTTATTGGAAAGCTTGCAATTTGCATAGTGGTACGCTCCTCCACAGTTATAGCACTCCTTTTTTCACCCCCGAGTGGACTTTGAAGTCTCCTGTTCCTTGCCATCCTTGCCATCCCTCCTGTTGTTCCTCCCCTTCTTCCCTTGGACTGCCGCAATTGTGCCAATTGCTGGTACAGTTGTCGCCGTCAACTATGACGACTGGCGAGAGGAGGGGGGGAGATGTGTGCTACGTGGACTATAGTGATAGCAGCGACTGACGTACCATGGTAGGCATCATTTTCTGTTCCAACTCCCGCCACGTGTAGAAGGTGCTCAGTGGTCCAAGACAGCAGCAAACCTCTGTCGGCCATCTCCTAGAGACTTTTGAGGCTAAAATAATTGAAATTCTTGGCGTAATCACATCCAACACTGATCATGTTGGTGTTGAACGTCATGATTTGACCCGGACCATTCCTTCCTAGGGCCCTGTACAGCCGCATCGGCCGTCGCCAGTAGTCAGCCGGTGTCTCCTATGCACCTTGGCACATGGAGTTGAAGTCCAAGAGGTGCTGTGATGTTGTTTCCATGGCCGTGCCTTCGAAGAGAGTGGTGGCCAGCTTCCACATCCCGCGCAGGTCAGCCCCAGTGCTAGTGTGGGGATCACCAAGGTAGGGGTCAAAGTTGAGGGTGCACTCCTCTGGGATGGCTTTGTGGAGACCGTAGGCAGCGTGAGCGGCGGTTGTCCTCTGCTGGGAGTTAGTGGTCTGGTATTGGCTATTGTAGTACGGGTACAACCCCACGGTGACTGCCAACATGCGGCACCAAGGCTCCCAGGTGGTGTAGATATCCTCCTGCCCATAGGCGGGGAGATCAATCTCAAACCACTTTGGGGGCTTTTCTCTGCTCTGCTAGATAGCTCTGCTATCTAGCTCTGCTATCTAGCTCTGCTATCTAGCAGACCTTGATAGCTCTGCTAGTTAGCAGAGCTATCAAGGCAGCTTGCTCGGATGACGGAGACGGGATGTCTTTCCCCACCCCTAGGCTCATGCGGAGCATCTGGTCCTCTAAGGAAGCTGGGT
Source organism: Penium margaritaceum (assembly GCA_023375785.1). Classification (NCBI taxonomy): domain Eukaryota; kingdom Viridiplantae; phylum Streptophyta; class Zygnematophyceae; order Desmidiales; family Peniaceae; genus Penium; species Penium margaritaceum. The sequence goes on from SZWC01004130.1 coordinate 96,984, forward strand.
CTATGGTTTTCCTTATAGTGCTGCTTGGGTCTGCTTCGCCGCTTGATGCTACTTTGTGCGCTGAGCAAGCCCGACACTGTTTTTCCTTCTGTGCTAGGCATAGTCGTAACATTCCTTCCTTGTCACTAGCATCTGATTTTCACTCAGAAGGATCGTTGAACGGCTTGGAATCAAATGCCGCCCAAGTTTCATCAATGTCACCTGCAACCGTACCCTCAATTGTGATCTTGACCCTAGCACATTGCATCACAGAGCAGCTTCTGCTGACGTTCCTGCTGTTGCTACTGCTGTTGCTGCTGCTATTACTGTGGCTGGAATGCGTCCTGAAATAACTTGAACAGATCAGCCATCTACTTAGCCGTCCGTTCAGCCTGCTGAACCTGATTCCCACACAGTGCACTCAGGCTGTGTGCCAGTAAGCCAGGGCTACACGGGGATTCGTCCTGTGTTGTGCTTGTTGTGCTGCCAACCACGCCAGAGACAGCAACACCAGCATCCATGGTGGGGCTAGCACTACCAACTCCTGTGGGTACATCCTTAAGCATTGCTACACAGGACGTTGGGAGCATGTGCCGCCGTTGCTAGCACTGTCATTGGATGGCAGACGTTGCCAAATTAATTCTGCTGCATTTATCCCACCCTAGTGGGTGTGGAAATCTGTGTCAAGGTCTTTTTCAGCCTGGGAGCCATCGATGGACCCCACCTTCCCTCTGTTTCCGAGAAACTTTTGGCACCGTTTCTTCCGCCCCAGTGGATGTTGGGAATCTGGGAAGGCCGTAGAGCACTTGTGGGTACTTTAACCACTCCAACCCAATCCAAGAGAAGCCAGGAAGGGAGAGGAGAATACCAGGAGAGATCCAATGTAGATTGCTGCTTTGACTGCTGCTGCTGCTGCTGCTGCTGCTGCTGCTGCTGCTGCTGCTGCTGCTGCTATTGCTAGTACTGTTTTCGTGCTCAACGGCGGTGGCCTCAAGCCACCTCAGCGTCGGCTGCTACGCATGTCGGTGCTGCCACTACTCAAGCTGCTGCTGCTACTAATGTAGTGCTGGGTCCTCCCAAGACCTGTCACTGCTGCTGCAAGGCCGCGGCTCCTGTCGTTACGACTGGCTACTGCTGCAGTCCACTTTCGCAGCCCCGCTGCAGCTGCTGCAACCGTTTGGTGTTGCTGCTGCCTGCTGCTGCACACCGCTGCCATTGCTGCTGCTGCTCCATGAAGCTGCCACTGCTGCTATTGCTGCAGCAGCTGCCGCTGCAGCTGCTGCCCACTGTTGCAGCCATTGGCTGCTGCTGCCACCCGCTGCTGCATGCCACCACTGTTGCAATTGCTGCTTCACACAGCTGCAGCCAAATGTGTGGCTACAGCAGCCTCCGCTGCGGCTGCTGCCTGCTGCTATAGCCACTGGCTGCTGGTACCGCTTGCTGCTGCGAGCCACCGCCGCTGCAGCTTCTACTCCGCACAAATGCCACTGTGGCTATTGCTTCGTGCAGCTGCTGTTCCATGCAGTTGCCACTGTAGCTACTGCTTTGAGCAGCCGTTGTTGCGGCTGCTGCTCGGCAACCCTCCCAGGACCTTGGTGGGCTTGTCTTGCGCAACACGACAAGCTCTTGCTCATCGACTCTGATACCAAAACAGTCACACCATGCACCTCTTCCCTCATTCCCGTACGTGGAGCATGACACCGTGGCTAGAATGAGACAGACGGGAGGAAAAATGGAGGTGCATGCTGATAGTAACTTGAGAAACAGCAAGTGAGAGGAAACCTACATGTGAGTCTTGCTAGTTGAACTCACCCAGCGGCCAGTGAGCGTGGATTGTCAGCTCTCCTCCAAAATCAAGGGAGAAATTCTCTCAATACCAAAAAACAAACACTCCACTAGCCTTGTTACAAGTTTTGGCCTAGAACAGGCCAGTTAAATTGACCATGAACGCACAGCTAAGACTAACCTGGGTTTAGGAACAAGCAAAGCATGAAAGCTTAGAGAGGAAGGTTGGAAAAAGCTAGATCAACTTGAAGCAACAAAGAAAGCTTCAAGTAACTGCTGAATAGAGGTGATGCGATGCTGCCGGGAAGGAAGCAAGCATGTAGGTGGCAATGGACGAGTGGCACTGCTGCCAAAATTGTGTTTGCTACCCCAGCCTTGTGCATCCTCTGCCTCATCATGAGTTTTCATGACAGTGAACGTGAGCCGAGATGTCACACTCTGCTGTGCACACAATATCACCCCCCCTCCACAACATTGTCCCTCCACTCTTTTGGAAGCTCAAACCCACTTAATTGAGCCCATGGACAGGTACGGTAACTTCTGCTCTGTGCATGGCAACAGTCTGCATTGATAAGAATTTTGAGTCTATAATACGTAGGACAGTTGGGGGGGGGGGGGGGGAGGGGAGGTCATGAGCACGTGTATTAAACACACTAGTTCAGCATGCTCACCTAGCCCTCATGAGAAGTTAATGCTTCATAACTGAAGGTTATGCTTCTCTTGCGGAGATTCTTGGAAGCTTCCGTTAAGCTTCCAAGCCTTGCTGATGCAGTAGCATTTCAGGCATATGCAAGAAATAGTAAGGGTTGGACTAAGGAGACGCGTAGAGTCTCATAAGCTTCGATAGTTTTAGTGTACGGAGAGAAATGATAACTGACAAGTACACAGCATGAATACCTCCCATGGAAAATGGCAGGTTTTGCACACAGCCATGCCAATTTGTCCTAAATTTGGCCCATAACCATTGTTAATGGGGTGTAAGATACACAAGTGACCTCTTGATGCATATGCACATGTGCACTATCACTGCAGGTGATTAAACTGAGTTAAGCTCTCGAATGCAGCATCAGCGCGTATGTGATGGATCATGCACTGCTGGCTTCTAAGTCGTGCGCAAGAGTGGCGCCTATAGCATCCACTTGGATGTGTATGAGAGCTTAACTGTTGTAATCAGCATAACATGCTTGGTTCCTGCTGAGCATAACATGGAGCAAAACATGACAAGGGGCATGCACCCACATACGCTCATGATCGAAGTGGTTGAATGTTTGTTTAATCATGCATGCTTAGATTAGGTAGTCAACTTGGTAATGTTGGGTTGTTGATCCTTTGGGACCGCATGACCGGGCTCTTCCGGCATGTGAGAAACCATTGGCCGCAGGTACGCTGACTGGTCCGGCTCAAACCCCGGTGGGCATCCGGGACCCATGTCGAGCCCCTTGCATGGGTGGCCCGGTCAACCGGCCGCTACCACCTCATTGTCCTGTTGTCCGGTTTTCACTTCTATTGTGAGCTAGATTGTTAGTTTGAGCTCCACTCCATGGCGTACGTGCATCCTCTTCTATGGATGTCACATCCCACAACCTATTATCCTTCACCACCTACTGGTATCAGAGCAGGGAGGCCTGCACCTCCCCGTGACAGGAGGAGACTCTCTCCATCCCACTCTGTGCCCACCGGCATTGTGTCTACTTGTCCTAACAGCGATCGAACCAGCCACAGTTTCTACATTTGCACATGTAGGGTTGCCCATAGCACATAGCTGGCATTTGAGCCGCTCCAATTGACCACTGCCGTCTCTTTGCCGGCAGCCCCAACATCGGAACTGTTTCATCCCCTTGTGCGTTGCCACTCCATGGTGGTGCATCTGTACCTGTACCTCAGCCATGGCCATCGCATCGGCACCATGAACGCCGACCATAGCAACGGCATTCACTCCCGCTAAAGGTGCCTCTGCACGACCGACAGTGGGCACATCAACCTTGGCTACAACTCACAGTGTCCCTGCACCCACAACTCCACCGCTCCCTTATGTTGGTGGCGGCAACGATCGCCACAGCAGCAGTCCAGCGGCACATGCATTTGAACGCACGTGCTTCCTGTCGCCGCCACAGCACCCTTAGCAACAGCAACAGGAGCAACAACATAAGTAGTAGTAGTCATAGTAGTCAAAGTAGAAGCAGCAGGAACAAGAGCAATAGAAATAGTCACAACAAGAGCAGCAGTACCAGCATTAGCAGCAGTCCAGCACGTGCATTTGCACGCATGTGCTTGCTGCTTCTGCCACAACACTCTTAGCAACAACAACAGTAGCATCTTCTGCATGACCTTGTGATCTGTTGACAAGTGAGGTAGCTGTCCAGCCAGCATCCTGGCCACCCAGAGGGAACAAATACAGGGATACAACCAAGAGTGCATGAGGGAAATGGCACATGCACAAGATCAGATGTACCAGATGGTACCGAAAAAAGAACAGGACCAGGTGTGTGTTAGGGCGACAAACACCGGCACAGGATCAGGTGCACCAGAGGTGACCTACAAGGCTATTGGACCCACAACAAAAATGGACGTATCATCATCGGTTGGAGACCGGACCAAACATGAGGAGGTCAAGAGAGGCCCATCTGCATGTCTGGACTCCCCCATCCGCTGGGAGGCAAAACAGGTGGGAACTTGGTTGGCAGTAAGCGACTGGACATTCACGATAGGTGAGAGCCTCAAAGAAGAGGACATCTCGAGCCTGAATGGTACGTTGGCAAGTAGGGTTCTAAAAGCGCCTGGCCTTTCACTGTGGGGATATTTCAAGGAAGGCACACATTCGACCCCAAGGTGAGACCTTGGCTCCCTAGTGGTCCTTGGTGTACCAAACGCAGGCTAGGAATTCCCAAATGCGATGGAGATGAAGGTCGGCATGATGGCCAAACCATATCTCATACGACATGGCATGGTCTGAAAGAGGATTTTGCGGTAGGTGGTTTCCCACCCACCCCATGTAGGAGAAGCTCGAAAAGGAAAAAGACTCAGGAAGACCGTACTAAGATCACATGAAGCAAACCGCATCCTCCATGGTGCAGTTCCTGCGACTAGACACAGTGTTTTTCTATGGCATAGTAAAGATGAAGAACTGGTAAGAAACAATGTGCTTAGTAAAGAAGGTGTCTATCTTGTGTAGAAACTCAGCACCACGATCTAAGAGGAAAGTGTGCAGGGTGCGATGAGACCAATGCTTAGCCATTACCAGTCACAACCGGACCATCATGGTGGCATCGCTCTTTTGATAGAGGCTATAACCCCACCGCATTGGGGTGAAGTCATCAGCCAGGGTGAGAACATATGGACCCCGAAGTACGAGGGAATCGACTTAGAGGGAACAGAGAAGGTCCGAGGAGACAAACTCCAGCTGATGAAGTGCTCAGGAAGTGGAGTGTGGATAAGTGGAATGATGCATCTTACCATGAGCACAGAAAGGGAATCAGTCTTTGTCGGCTTCTTGAACAAGGCCACATCAAGACCAAAGGCTAGCTATGTCTGAATGTACTTGGACAGAGTTCCTGAGCTCACATGGCAGAGGCGGCGATACAGCTAACACTAGTGCTAAGATGAGAGAACACCTGTCACCAACTATTGCACAGATGGAAAGGAAGGAGAAGGGATAGAAGGAGTAAAACAAGACACACAACACAGATCATCCACAAATGAGGCATAAAAAACGGTAACACGGGTGCCGAGAGCAGTCAGTTTGGCAGAGTCAACAGATTGCTCAACACAAAGACCCATTTTGATGCATACATCAATAGAGAGTAGGCTGAGCTCAAGAGCTGGTACAAAAAGAACATTGTTCATTTACAAGGAATTAGAATAACTATTGAACCACACCATCCCAATTCCCTAGATAGGCAATGACAAGCCAGACCTCATGCAAACAAACCGAACAGACCCAACATGACCAAGAACCATAAAGGCAACATGTCATGTCATGGGTGGCACCACGGTTGATGATCTAGGTATCTCTCACCTATTGTCAACACCAAACAACATGTTACAGAATACTCTGCCTCTGTTGGATGCTCAACAAAGGACCTGGATTAATGACATAATTTATGAATCTATGAATCGTCAAGCCAAATGGTGCTCCCCGTCATCATCTTAAGTTGACTGAGCTCCTCCACAAGCATCATCACGGGAAACAAATAAATTAGAACAAGTTGTCTATGGAACACCTGGTTGCGATAACACACTCGCACCTCCCTAAGTGTGAAGTGCCAAAAGCTGGCAAATCTCCATGACGGTGCAATCTTGGAGGTCCTCCTTTCCTCTGCTACCCAAGGAAGTGGATAATTTTGCTGCCATTGTGGCCGTAATGTGATCCATCAGTGTATCATTTGAAGAATTCCGCTGCACATGCGCCACCTAGAGTCAAGGAGTTGCTGGCACTCTGAGTAACAGTGAGCGCTCCCGTAGGTATAGCAGTGGAAAGAACATCCATTGCTACTACTAAAAGGCTGCTACTAGTGTCCCTTGTCACATTTCTTCTTCTCCTTCTTCCTCGTTGCAAATTTTGCAATGCCCTGAGTCTAGCCGCTTGGGGTAGAGGATGAGAAGGAGGAAGTGGTGGAGGTAAGGATAGAGAACTAGGATGGAGGCGTTGGAGGTGCCGAAGTCAATGCTGCAAAAATCAGGCTCTACGGATGCGTGATGGTTACATCATGGGTCGTTGTTACCTTAAGGAAGTACTGATGAGCCCAGGGGAGCAGCTGAAGTGACTTTGACAACTCGGAGGAGGCGACACGGTCAAAGCCCAAGAGCTTCACATGGTCCAAATGTACTCCGATCATGATGGTGTTGAGTATCCATAGCTACGCCCTGCCACCAGTCCCAAGGTGCATGTAGATGCACATGGCGCAAAGTCAATTGTCAGCTACAAGCTCCATCTGACCCTAACGGAGGGTGTGGAAATCGCACAGCCGGGTCATCCTCGTTGCGTGGGTCTTTGCAGTAAGTAGTATGAGAACCAACTCCTAGTCCCGACATGGGTCTGGTCTGGTCCCAGCCCCTTCCATGTCTAGGAAGGGCGAACATCAACTGTCCTCCTGTGGCATGGTGTAGAGAGGGCGACACATTGCTCTGACTACTGTTTTGACATGACAAGCGTTGGCGGTCTGGTAATGGCTGTGGTAGTAGAGTCAGACACCCTCCGTGTCAACCCACACCTGAAACAAGACCTCCCACTAGTCGAAGCCTCTGTTGTTGTCATAGCCGGGTGGAGGCGTGTTAAAGTCCTATGGTCACTCCTCTGTGGGAAGGGTGACCTCAGGCTCCGGTGAGGGTTGGCGCAGCAGAGGGAGACCACCACTCAGACCTGTAGACTCCCCGGTCATTGGTTGACACCTAGGATGAGGAAAAGATGGAGGAAGGCTCGCCTGAGGTTGGGATTTACATGCTTGAGGAGAGGATTCGTGAGGTTTTAACCAATGACCGGGGATGCTGAGGCCTGTGTTTTGGGTACGGTGTAGAATGCTGAACTGATGGTGCAGCTCCAACGGCTCCACCTAGCGTCTACAGCGAGGTCCCGAAACTCCCCCACAGGAAGCCGGCGATCTCGTGCAGTGCGTCAGTCTGACTCTGTTGCTGAAGGCACATCTCATCCTGTGCATAGCAAAGGTCAAAGATTGTGATTGCCTGCAACTGTGAGCTCATGATGCCTGAAGAGGAGGAAGATGGGGAGTCCACTGACCCATTGCCTTTGTCACGGACCGGGGCCATAAGTGCCGCTCACTATGGGTCCGGAACTCAAAGTCCTCGAATTGGTTAACAGCCAGTGTTTCTCGATGATTTGGAGGGCTGAAGATAAGTGATGTTTCGACCTAAAGTTTGACAAAGGCAAATGCTGGTGTCAGCAGCCTCTTTGCTGATGTCAGCATGAGATTGCTGATGTCAGCAATGTCAATGCTGACATCAGCAGCTAGCTTCCTCCTTTTCTCTTTGCTTTTTGCGGGTTCCACATAAGGTGAGGGGAGGGGGTGACCTCATCGTCCGCTCTCGCAAAAGTCGCGGCGGCTACTATCGCCCGCGGTTGTAACTACAACTATTGTTGCTGTTACAAAGCAATGCAATTGCATAGGTGCAATGCCCAGATGCAATGCACAGCATCAGTTGTGCTGCTGCTGTAATGGCATTGTGCATCCACATAGCTGTGTAGTTTGTGGCTGTGCTGCTACTAGTATTATTGATGGGTTACTGCTGGTACTGCTGTTGCACTACTGTCGATGCTACTGCTGTCATTTTTGTAATGCTGCCTCTGCCCGCTGCTGCTACTGCATGATGTTGCTTCTGGATTCCACTACTGCGTGCTACTGCTGCTGTCCTCCACCGCTTCTATTGTTGCAAGGTGCTGTTGTTGCGAGCTGCTGCCACCACGGGCTGCTGCTCGTGCGAGCTGTTGGTCCCGCGGGCTACAAAAGTCGTGTGGTGTTGCTTTCAATACTCACTGATATAGTTTGGTGCTACTGTTGCTTGCTGCTACTGCCAGCTGCTCCTACTGCTTTTGCTTCCCAACTCCAGCCTTGGCTGTGGCTCTATTGTTGTTGTGCCACGTAGGTTCTCCTACTGCTATGGTAGTGGAAGCGACTCACGCTGCTAGTATTGGTGCGTCCGTCCAGTAGAAGCGGTCACATGGTGATGCTTGTACTACTATTGTTGGGGTCAAGACGGTGTAACTGCTGCGGCTGTCTGCCAAGGCAGGCCCCAAGAACTCAGCTACGACTGAAAGTCTCACGGTTACTTTTGATTATGTGTTTCTACTGCCCAACTCACTAAGAAGAGTCTTTGTGCTCTCATGCCAAGAGAAGATGCTGAAGGTTTCTAGTCTTATTGTTGCTGACATGCTGACACTGTCCAGTCTGACGCAAAAGCATGTGAGGCAGGTGCAAGAAACAACAAGGGTTGGGCTTGGGAGACGTGGAGATTATCATAAGCTTCTATAGCTTTAGCATGCAGAGAAATGGATAATTCACAAAGCACACAACATGAACACCTGCCATGACGTAAGTTACATGACGCATGCAGCACTGCCAGTTTGTTAAAAAACTGGCCCAAAACCACTATTTTGGTTGTAACTCCATGCACAGGCATCCGAATGCAAAACCGTATGAGCCTGCGGATTCACAGTCTTGAGATAGATGCAACAAATGCAAACACGGCTGGGTCCGGCAATGACCATTGGATGTATAATGTAAAACAAGAAAATTGGGTTGAAAAGCCGATCAACCGGAAAATTTCTAGAAGTTATAAAGAAACTGCAAAAGGCCCCAGCAAGCACCCGGGTCGCTGCGGTACCTACCTATATTTTGTAAGCTTCCCTCTTTGATTGCTCTTCAAAAAATGGTTTGCACTTCAAATGGGCACTCTGCTTTTGGTTTGGTTTCATGCCTCTTTGGTCATGTCACCAAGAGTTTGCCGAATAATTGGCATGTCGAGTACTCATCGTTGCACAGGTGTCATCGATGGCACTTTCCATTCATTGGAAAGACATCCAATAACACATGACATGTTCGGTGGGACGTGCCTCATATTCATCCAATGAGGTATTTTTACATGCATGAATTGTTGGTACTATTGGGTGTGGAGGCACCCTCAAGGATTCCTAGCTCTCACTGATGCATGCTACAAATGTTTGGGGCAGCCAATGGACACCAATGGTGAAGAGAGTGGAGCACAAGGATCATGGATGTGAGTGGGCAGAACACGTCACATTCAGTAGAACTGAATTGAAATACGTTTTTTTTGGTTGGTACATTGAGATTACATAAGATCCTTATAGCCTGTGATCTAAGCTTTCCAACACATCCAAGCACGCCCAAATTGGAGTAGAAGAGCCCCTGCTACGGCCGTCAAAGTAACTTTTGGTGGAGCTGTCCACCTTGCCCTGCACGCTAAGCAACGAGAGGTGCTTTGACGATATCCCGTCGGAGCGCCTTTCCTTGCCCACAAGTCAAGGAGAAGATCACCCTGGTTAAGGGGATCCCTCTGGTTGCTTCATACATGGTGCATTTGGAGCATGTTGGAGACGAACTCAAATCACTACTGGTAGATTATCCAGCCACTCATGGCAGGTACCAGGTTCCACCAGCCCAACACCCAAACTTCGGGCTAGGCTGACTCTCTGAATACTCACTCAAATCGAGTGATTCAAAGCTTGATCATGCATGGAAAAGTTAAAGGAATCAAAATTTAAGGACAGGTCAGGTGTTCTGCCACTCATAAGTAGTCAAATCAGGGAGTGCAATCAACGGCGCTCATGGCAAGGGGCACACCATATCAACAATCTCCTCCTTGCTCCGTAGCATTGATGCCCTGTCATTGGAACCTGTAGCATTTCAAACCTCACAGCGCAGACTGAGCACCATGCAGCTTGCGTCATGCCTGTCCTTGGACTGTGCCTTGGTCATGGAGTTGGTGAGCATGCGCTTAGTGCCACAATGCACAATAGCAGCATCTCCTTTTGCCACCAAGTCATGTGCATAGTGATGCCGGATCTAGATGTGCTTGGTCCTCCTGTGCAGCACTGGATTCTGGGTGAGGCTTATGGCACTCATGTTGTCAACATTGAGTACCGTTGGCTTCCTTTGTGGTACCCTGATCTCCTTTAGCAGCCACCGCAGCTACACTGCCTCCTTTGTAACTGCTGCGAGTATGGTGTTGCATCCAAAGAGGTTGGACCTCTTGCTATGTCAAAGTACGCTGCCTCCTTACCACCTTGCACCAGTTATTCTTGTGTACCATTTCCCTACGTGTGCCTGAAGTTGTTCTAAATTTGTTTTGTAGGGTCGTCTGATGAGGAAACGTTGCCCCCCCCCACTGGAGAAGACCTACAAAGATGTGGACGTCGCTCTATGACTTCCACATTTTTGCAAGCAAGCGCATTGCAAGATGCCCGGGTGGCCAAGCCTTTTGCAACATGAAGGCCTGTCAAGAAGTTGCCCAAGATTGCACTGTGAACATCAACATGCCTCTCTCCTGGGTCCGCAGTGAGCTAGCTCGCCTGGAAGTCCGCTGCGGACTATGGAAGACCGCGGGCTGCCCATGGCTCTTGAAGGTGCGGTGTCATTGCAAGCACGACAACGTTGCCATAATCGAGTATTTGGATGGCCACAAGCGCACCCCCACTACCAAGAAGGGCGATTAGGCACGTCGGGCAACATGTGTGATGTGCCACATTGAGCAGACCATCAAGAGAAAGCTGTCCACCAACACGAAGGTGCTGTAGCAGATTGACAAGGCACGCACAAGGGAGAAAGTGCACTACCCGGCGGTGTACCGAGCAAAGAAGGCTGCCCAAGAGAAGGTGATGGGGGAGAAGACGCTTTCGTGCTCCCTTTTTCCGGGCTACATAGCAGAGGTTAGTAAACTTTGGCCCATATCCTACTTCTAGTTTTTAAACCCGTTGGTAAAAGACCCTTGGGTTAAATGAGTGTCCACATACGATGTATGCTCCACAGTTGAAGCAAGTGGACTCCCAAGAGATCGCGTGTGCTGACCAAGACAAGAAAAAGTTATTCCGCCGGGCCTTCGTGGCACCTGGGACTTGTCGGGAGGGCTGGAACCATGTACGTCGCCTCATCACCATGGACGCCACATTTTTGGAAAATGGGATCAAGCAGGTTCTACTCATTGCTCGGTTTTGGGATGCCAACAACCGTTCGGTACCCATGGCGTGGGTGTTCACGCCATGGGACGCCGTGACAAGGAGAATTGGACGTGGTTCATGCAGCAACTGTCACAAGCGTATCCCACGGCACGAGACCGTGGCAAGGCCATCATCTCCGATCGTGACGCGGGGCTCCTTGCTGATATGGCCCAAGAGATGCTTGGTGCTACGCACACTTAGCGTGTGCAGCACATCCGCGAGCATGTGTGTGTCCCCTTTGGGGGAAGAATGTCATGATGCATGCCAAGAGTTCAGTGAAGGGGCAGGGTGTCCTGCTCGTGACGTCATATGTTTTGTGCACGGCTTACCCATGTTTTCTCAATAGTGGATTAGTACTTGTGACCTAGCACCTCTGTTTCACTGGGCATGATGATTTCAAGGTTTGTTTCAATGTCATGTACTTCTCAAGTCGTTGTTGTGTTTACTATTCCTCAGTAAATCATAAGTGAAGGAAAATTGGTCATTAACAGTTAATCATTATGCTTTGTGTTTGAGCCACGAGCTACCAGTACAAAGTGCAATACACTTTTACGTTAGCTCAGTAGAAGAGTTTATGCACTACGCAGACATGAGCATAAAAGGAAGCTGATGTCTGGATGCTGCATATGACATACTACGCACACAACACATGATAAACTATGTGTGTGTCCATATTACTGTAGTTCTTGACACAATAGGAAGAAAGATGGTGGTGGTGAGTATCAAGGGAAACGCACACGTCACATGGAGAAGAGGTACAAATTTAAGTCTTGGATAAGAGTGGATACGAGTGCACACAGAATGGATGAAGTCCATTATGACATGGTGGTGGTGAGTATGAGTGAACACATAATGGATGAAGTCCTAAATAAAAACGACAGGCGGAAAGATTAGATACCCACCATGTCCGAAATTAAATCTGGCGTATCCGCACCTTCGAAAATTGGAACAGCATGCCCAGTACCGAAAACTTTGACAGATTAATTCCCTTATACCCACCTTCTCACCGTTGTACTTCGCAAATACCCACTTTGTACACAAAACGACCACTGTACCCACTCTTATTAACTCGTGACCGCATTGTCCACAGAACGCGAATAGCGAGTAATCGTGATCAAACTACCCACTTCTGATAAATCATAACTAGAATACCGGTATGGTATGCGTGTTCTAGGAACGGTGGGTAGTACAGAAATTGTATTTTAGGATTCTACATGTTCATCACGATTTTTGTTTTCTTACTGTTTACATGGGTTGCGATGGCGAATACAAGAGGAAAATGTAATGTTTCCAATTTTTGCCAAAACATTGAACAATATGGTCGCCTTTCGCAGCCAGTTTTGGCTGGGGTCCTTATTTCGACGTTTCCATCCGATGTCATCCCCACAACCTGGCTGTTTTGCATCGTTGAGCTCGTTCTTGCATTCAGCGGTTGGGGTCCGCCTGCCGACATAGGCAGCCGTGCTTGAGTATGATCGAGTGGTGGTCCACTCACTTCTTTGCACACTAAGCGGAAAAAAAACTGCACTTTGCATGCGACATTACACGTCGGAACGACTTAAGCGAGGCCAACGACGTCGGCCCCTTTTCTTCAAGTGTCAACAGCTAGCGTAAAAAAAGGTACTATTTTAATCGTTATAGGAACTTTGCTAAAAATATACGATTGTTTGCTAGTACTCAAGAAATTACATTGTCCCATCCGACGGCAGTTCGTCAACCTTAATATACGTTCATTAATCACAAACGGACTAATTCCCTTATACCCACCTTTTGAGCATCGTAATTCCCGCATACCCACTTTGTACAAAAAACAAACATAATACCCACTCTTTTTAACTGGTGACCGCATTGCCCACAAAGTGCGAATAGCAACTAACCGTGAACGCGGTACCCACTTCTAAAAAATCCTGACTAGAATACCGGTATTTCATGCATGTTCTTGGAACGGTGGGGATTATATGAAGTATATTTTAGGATTCTATGGATTCATCGCGATGTTTGTTTCCTTATTGTTTACATGGGATGCGATGGCAAATACAACAGCACAAGTGTAATGTTTTCAGTTCTTTGCCAAAACATCGATCAATATGGTCGTCTTTCGCAGCCAATTTTGGCTGGGGTGCATATTTTGAAGTTTCCGTCCGATGTGGTCTCCACAACGTGGCTATTTCGCATTGTTGAGCTCGTTCTTGCATTCAGCGGGTGGGGTTCACCTGCGGCATGGACAGCCGTGCTCAAGTGTGGTCGAGTGGTGGTCCACTCACTTTTTTGCACACTACGTGCAAAAAAGCAATACTGCACATTGCCAAGACATCGCACGTCGGAACGAGGGAAGCGAGGCCGACGACATCGGCTCCTCTTCTTAGAGCATCGACAGATAGCATCTGTTAAGGTCCTGTTGTTATCGTTGTAGCGACTTAGCTTGAAAGTTACCATTCTTTTGTCATACTTAACATACGTTTTTCGATGGCAAATCGTCAACCTTAACATACGTTTTTCATCACAAACCATATCGGACATAATACAATACAATATTTGTCAGTACAAATATTCGAGATATTCAATCGTACACAAGTATTGCAGATGCATATAACACAAACATCTATCTCTTTAAAAACATGCATAGTCTTGGTTCCTAAGATCGTAAAATCTAACGGCTCAAAGGTTTCCTTGTCTGTTCGATCGACTTAATAAGCACGGATTTGCTTTTGATGCTTGACCTCTTTTGAAAATAATACGCGGACGACCTCGTCGATGTTGCTTTTGTTCTTCCAGCATGCGATGCATGGTGCGATACACAGTAAGAAAATGGGGCCTGTTTCACCTTGCAGGGTACTGTCTTTCGCACTTTCAAAGCAAGGTCTTTCCTCGCTTCCATGTCTCGTATTGCACGAGATATGGAACGAAAGAAGCAACGGCGACGATCTCGCACCCATCTTTTTGTCTCGGGGGCTCTACAAAGAATCAGAGAGAACTTTAATGTTTTCGTTGGGGAATATGACAAACCATATTGTTCGATCTATCTGGGAAATAGAGATCGTGTCGTTCATTTCTCTTCGAAGTGTATAGTCCCTCAACAATGAGGAGTGTTTTGAGCAGATCGATTGTCGACGAACAGCCAATGGTGGTAAACGAACCAATCTTTCCACGATTTGTTAGTTTACAAATCGTGGAACGATCTGTAAACGAACGAATATAAGTACATTTCATAAAGTAAGATTAGTTCCTCAATGACCAATTTCACTTGCGACAGGGATGATGTGGGTTCCATTCTGCAGGATTCGCGGTGTCTAGGAGCACGAGCCTTGGACATCCGCTCGTCACGTTTAGTGACGAGCGGATGTCCAAAGTGGGTATTGGAATCACCTCATAAAGAGTGGGTAAAGCGTTCATCGTTTTTTAATTTTGGACATTATGGTCACCGATTAAAAAGTGTGGGGAGAACGGAAGGGACCTGCCAAAAAGTGGACATACTAGTCATCTTCTCCCACGACTGGTTATTACGTAAATAAAATTTTCAAATGTGGGTAACCTGCGCAGATCTTTTTCAAATGGTGGGTAAAAAGGAATCTGCCCCCATCACAAAACATATCTTACATACTATGATGTAGTAGTTCCCCGTAGAAATGATCAGAACATGACTCGTACATAAGTATTGCAGATATGAATGACACAAATTTCTAGCTCTTTGTAAACTTGCTTCGTCGTGGTTCATAGAATCGTAACATCTAACAGGTCAAGGGTTTTCTCAACTGTTCGGTCGACTTAACTAGCTTGGTTTTGCTTAAGACGATTGACCTCTTTTAAAAGAAATACTCGGACGACCTCGTCGATCTTGTTTCCTTTCTTCCAGCGTGCGATGCATAGTGCGATGGACGTTCATGAAATGGAGCCTTATTCTTCTTGTAGGTTCTTGTCTTTCGCACTTCCGAAGCAAGCTTTTCCCTTTGTTCCTTGTCTAGTACTGCACAAGATACGGAACAAAAGAAGCTAGGGCAACGAGCTCGCATTCATCTTTATGTCTCGAGAACAACACAATCATTCGAAGAAAAAAATCCAATGCCTCCATCGCGGGATGTGACAAACACCAACAGTTCGATGTATATAGCAAACAAAGATCATGTTATCAATATTTTCCTCAGATAGAATAGTGCGCTGATCGATTGTTGTCGAAACAACCGATGGTGGTTTTTATGGGCATGTTGGAACTAAAGGAAGGAACAGCAGTACTTTTTAAAGATTAAGAATATAGGTCCTCAAGTGGCAATGTCACTTGTGACAAGGATGATGTGGGCCCCGTTTAGCAAGATTTGCGATGTTTAGGAGCACGAGCCTTGGACATCCACTCGTCACGTTTAGTGACGAGTGGATGTCCAAAGTGGGTATTGGAGTTAGCCCGTAAGAAGTGGGTAAAGTGTGCTGCCTTTTTTAACTTTGGACATTGTGCGCACCAATTAAGAAGTGTGGGGAAAACAGAAGGGACCTGCCGAAACGTGGGCATACCAGTCATCTTCCCGCACGACTGGACAATACGTAAATGAAATTCTCAACCGTGGATAACCTGCACAGAACTTCTTCAAATGGTGGGTAAAAGGGAACCCCTCCCCCCCAAATTGAAAGCAGCTATATCCACAGGTCGAAAAAAAAGAATGACGCATCTACACAAAAAACCATGTCGTCAATGCATGAAATGCAGCATCGGAATGCTGACATCATCAAGCTCCTCGAACAATCACAAACCCCTCTTTCGAGGTGTTTGTTATTATTGGAGGGAGGGGTTTGCGTGGAGTTTGCGTGGGGTTTGCGCGGGGGTGTTGGTTTTTTGCGCTCATTGTGCT
This sequence comes from Penium margaritaceum, assembly GCA_023375785.1. NCBI lineage: Eukaryota > Viridiplantae > Streptophyta > Zygnematophyceae > Desmidiales > Peniaceae > Penium > Penium margaritaceum. Next base: position 113,271 of record SZWC01004130.1, read on the forward strand.
CTGTTGTGTCCTCCCGGCTTGTGTACATCGGCGTACAGATGACTGACGGCGAGACTCGACGCCGATGGAGTGTCGTCCGGTGGAGCCGACGCACGCTGAGGCCGTCTTGCAGTGCGTTGGAGTCCCCTCTCTCCTGCGACGTGTTCAGCTCCATCGGCAGGCCTCCTTGGCGGTCGCGCTGCCAGCAGTCACTGCCACCGCAGTCGCCGTCTGCATGCGTCCAGCGCGCACTGTTGTGCCTGCATCGTCATGCGCTGCCTAGGGTCCCAGTTGCATGTTGTTTGGCCCTGTTTGGCAGCATAAACCGTCGTGGGCACTGCCTGGGTTCAGGCTGCCATAACTCCTCGCTGCTATTTTTCTGGCAGATTCTGACTGCACGGCTGCGTTCGCAGCATCAGTATTATGGTATGGTCCAGTTTTCAGGCAAAACGGACGACGCCCGGGTTTTGGGCTGTCGGCCGTCTGGCAGGCCTCACCGAGAAAACCTGCCAGCCTGAAATTAGCTATTTTCTGACTGGCTGATGAACTGAGTAACAAGCTCTACAGAGCTGGCGGGGGGGGGGCTAGAACCTGGAGG